>RJWJ010022560.1:0-26733 GCA_004363605.1 Indri indri | reverse complement strand
AAAAAAAAAAAAAAACTTAAAAAAAAAAAAAAAGACAACTGCACTCGAATGTTTACAGTGGCACAATTCACAATTGCAAAGATATGGAAACAACCCAAGTGCCCATCAGTACATGAGTGGATTAATAAAATGTGGTATATGTATACCATGGAGCACTATTCAGCTATAAGAAACAATGGTGATATAGCACCTCTTGTATTTTCCTGGATAGAGATGGAACCCATTCTACTAAGTGAAGTATCCCAAGAATGGAAAAATAAGCACCACGTGTACTCACCAGAAAATTGGTTTCAGTGATCAACACCCAAGTGCACATATAGGAATAACATTTATGGGGCATCAGGCAGATGGGAGGGGGGAGCAGGGGATGGGTATATACACACATAATGAGTGCGATGCGCACCATCTGGGGCATAGACATGCTTGAAGCTCTGACTGGGGCAGGGGGGCAAGGGCAATGTAACCTAAACATTTGTACCCCCATAATATGAAGAAATAAAAAATTAAATTAAAAAAGATTATAGTTATGTTACTACTATACAATTTTAAAATAAAACAAAATAACAACAAAATGAGTCTGTTACTACACAAATACAAATGAAGTATATTTTCTTGCTCTTGTTAATTACACCAAAGCACCCCACATGAAAATTTTACCTAACAGATCAGGATGGCAATATATTTAATTGGTGTCAGTTGATAACTAGAATTCATGAAAGGAATGCATTCATTTATTCAGTCCATGAAACTTTTTCAGTCCTTGAATTCTCGCTGCTGTATAGGCACTGGCTGTTGCATGGATGGACAAGCATTGTCTGACAAGTAAGTTATTCCTGCCACCCAAATATAGAACAAACATCTAATGCAGATAAGACCCACTGGATGCCTATTATAAATGGAAATACATATGAAGAACACCTGGGCTTGATGCAGGCAATCAATGCTCAAAGGATTCTGCCTATGGGAGTTTATTTCCCCAAGAAGAAGGCAGCAATATATGTATATGTTACTGAAAGGAGAATCATGAAAGCATTCAACAGAGTTATCAAATGTAAAAAATTGCTTATTTTTTTAAAAAATTCTTTTTTAATGTCAGAAGCACTCCCAAGTAAGCACAATATATTTCTGGATCTGCCTGCCTCCTTACTCCCAAAATGCGCCAAGGTGAGCTTACTTGACTCCACAGACATTCAATGATCAGTAGTTCCCAGACAGGAAGTACATAAGGAGGCATGCCCCAGAAGACAGTTAACACAAAATAGCAAGACAATGTATGTTAAAAATAAATGATACTAGTTAACATGCTGTAAAAGATTCCTTAAAGTTCTGATTACCTCACCTGGGGAGAGATGGAAAAGACAGCAAGCGATGACCATGGTTTTTGTGTATTATTGAGCATCGCGCTAACACAGCAAAACTTTGTATTAGTTAACAGCGGCCAACCACATAAACATACACACACACACACACACACACACACACATATAAACAAAAGATGTTTCTTTCTAGATAGTGCTACAATTTGGTAAATTTTTCTTAAAAAAAAGAGTAGTTGAATCAAAGAGAAGGAGTCTTCTCTTCTAATGAGTTAAACTTATAAGTAAGTAAGTCAATGGGAACTAACTTCTAATACTGCAACCCTAAAGAAGATTGTCTTATGGAGGTAGGTCCTTCCTTCTGATAATGAAAATATGGGGGAAAGAACAATAAGAATATTGCCCTGATTGCAAGCCAGAATTGATGATCTGGCTCAAACCCAAATAAGAATTTAATGCTAGGAACCCTAAATGCCAGAATCTTTCATCTGCTGCTCCAAATCCATCCTCTACTGGTCTCTACCCTGTTCTCCCTTCGATGGTAATCTATATGGATTACATTGTTAAAAGACTGTCTCTCCTGCTCCTACATGTCCTTCTGTGCATACCAAGAAAGCAAGGCTTTGAGCTAAGTTCTTCACCTGGGCTATTTCTCAGGGTTGTATTTGTTGTGAGCAACCTTGAGGGATAAGGTAATGTTTCCCTCTGGGACAAGCACAGGCTTGCTTACTGTTTACTATCGAAGTGACAGATTACCCAGGCTCAATGTTCCTCAGCTGCAACCTAAACCTACAGCATGCGTGGCATCCATGTGGGTCCATCAAATCACCCCAATGTGAATTGGGGGTGAAGGAGAACCAATGCAAATATGTTGACATACATGCTGCTTGCTGCACTGTGAGAAATAAAGTCCTCTGTCTCTGACCCAGTAGCCTTGTGGCTTCTGCCAGCATCCACAACACAGTAGGACTAACTTATTAGCTTGTAAGAATCAAATCCCAGAACTTATATACATCAGTATAGGGCTTCATCTGAGTTTAATGCAATGGGAGTCTTGGCATTTCAAGGGAAGGAAGAAGCATGAAGTCAGAGTATGTATTCATTCTTGCTCCTTCTCTATAAGGCCACCTTGGGCTGGCTTTCAATGAAGCTCACTGCTCTTCTCAAGGCAGCCTAGTCTATAAACAGAATCTCTTCCTGAATCCAGTAACTTCTCCCTCTCCTAATCCCTTGAGGCCTAGAGATGATAATAGTTCTGTTGCTGCTGCTAGCACTAGGCATTATTCCTTTTGCTTTTCCTACTACCTACCCATACCTTTGTAATGAGTCTCCCTGTAAATAAACTTTCCTCCAGTTACCTCAATTTGAGTGTTGCCATCTGTTTCTTGTTCAAAATCTGACAGAAGCAGTTAAGTCAGGATCCAACAAGTTGCTACCAGGACACCCACTGTCAGCTACATACATCCCAAATGGGAGTTCCTTGAGGAAGGGTGCTCTGGATAAGAAATAACCTGCCTTGAGGCAAAAAGTAGGAGACTGGAGGAACAGGTGCTACCACTCCTTTCTTTCTCCATTGGGCCCCAATAAATAGGCCTCTGCTTTAAGAGTTAAGACCAGGGTTTAGCATATTTTTCTTGAAAGGCTAGAAAGTAAATATTTTACGCTTCGTGGGCCAGATGATCTCTGTCACAACTACTCAACTCTGCCATTGCAGCACAAAAGCAGCCAGAGAAAACGTTGATAAATTTAAACTTTATTTACAAAATAAAATAACTAAACATTACTTATAAAGCTGGCTGTAGCCAGTGCGGTGGCTCACGCCTGTAATCCTATCACTCTGGGAGGCCGAGGCGGGTGGATCGCTCAAGGTTAGGAGTTCAAGACAGCCTGATCAAGAGCGAGACACCCCATCTCTACTAAAAGATAGAAAGAAATGATCTGGACAACTAAAAAAAAAAAAAAAACATATATATATATAAAATTAGCCGGGCATGGTGGCGCATGCCTGTAGTCCCAGCTATTTGGGATGCTGAGGCAGGAGGATTGCTTGAGCCCAGGAGTCTGAGGTTGCTGTGAGCTAGGCTGACACCACGGCACTCTAGCCCGGGCAACAAAGCAAGACTCTGTCTCAAAAAATAAAAATAAAAAAAATAAAACTGGCTATAGTGTGCTGATCCAATTTAGACCAATGTTGTCCAATAGAAATATAAAGCAAATCACATATGTAACTTAAATTTCCAGTAGCCATATTAAAAAGTAAAAATAATAGGTAAAATTGCTTTTCATAATGTTTTATTTAAATCAATATATCCAAAATATTAACATTTCGATGTGTAAGATAAGGAACAGAGATATTTTATTTTTTGTATTAAATCTTCTAAATCCAGCATGTATTTTACAAAAAGCACATCTCAATCTGGACACTAAATTTTCATCAGAAATATTTGCTCTGTATTTAAATTTAATAGCATTTAGTTGAAAAAGTAGATTCACATATCTAAGTTATTCTAAACATACTTATAAGTTTTCTAATAACTGGTTTTATAATAATAGTTTTTAAACTTAAATTTAAATAATCTTAAATTAAATAACATTAAAAATTCAACTCCTTGGTTGCACTAGTCATATTTCAAATGGTCAATAGCCACATGTGGCTAATGGCTACCATCTTGAACAGTGCTGGTGAAGATTATATGCGGCAAATGTGACTGGGCTCCAAGATGGGTTAGGAAGGACTGAAACAAACTGTTTCCCCTGCCTTAGTTCTCTAACTCAGGACCATCTGGAACATCAACCTCTGTCCTATGATTGCTCTACCCTCACTTTCTCAGCCTCTTTTCCTGGACTCTGGTCTCTGAATATTCAGGGATACTGCCTTAGATGATATCCTAGACTCTTCGCCTTGCTCAAACAGAATCTAAGGATATACTGCAGTGCTGACATTTCTGGCCAACCTTAACTGTGGAACTATTAATAGTCTAATTCTTGATCATCTGAATTTCCATTGTGGACTTTTTCATCTCCATTTTGGGCTATCTTGTTCTACAGGCCTCTAAGGGACAACATAATCAAAACATGCTTGTTCTGAACTTATCACTAATTTACTATTACACTTAATTAAATCAGCAAAGTTAACTGTGAGAGTATAAAATACCCTTGGTTACATTCACCGTCAATCAGTGGCAGACTCTCTTTCTTTCATCTATCCAACTTGAAATTTTACCTTCTTATGTACTATGTATCCTAACTGTACTGCTCAGTAAGTTCAGCTCTTGGTCAACTTAAGGTATATACACAATTTTAAAGCAGTAATTGTAAGTATACATCTCAAACGCAACCAATTTGTGATTATCTATGAAAACAAGTGGCCAAGGAAACAAAGATAACTCTGTATAACTCCCAAATGTTACTCTGAGTTTGACCCTTTTCTCCTAGAAAACCCAGACAGTCTCTTTTTTTACTTTCCTTCTTGGGAAAGTGACAGTAGGCAAAGTGACTACTCAGTAATCAGAAGCTGAAGAGAGAAACAAAAGCATAAGCACACACAAACCTAAATAACCAATACCAATTGTTAAAATGAAAGACAACTGCATAATACTAATAATTTATCAAAATCCCCACAATTAAGGATTATCTTTAAATAAGTAAGAGAAAAAAATGCTTACTCATTTCCCTCCGGACTCCCAAAGGAATGGTATGTTTTTCAGGTCCTTTCTTTTTAGATCCATATCTTTTGCCTTCTAAAGGTCTAGGATTAGATCTATTTTCCGAATATGCTGTTTCTGAACCTATTAATAATTAAAACAAAAATTCGTTAACATTGAAGAAATGACTTAATTAAGAAAAGGAGATTAGCAAGGAAGTATTTTTTTTAAAAAACCTGAATCTTCATTTCTCAAAATGTCCCGCAGCAAAGAAGCACAACCATCGAGCCCCTGTATGGTTTCAGCCTGTAAGGAGAAAGTCATTTAGAATACATTTGTATATAACATTTTATTGTAGGAAAAAAACACATTACATAGTTTTAAAATTTCTTTATTTACAAGCAATTTATTATTAGTAGAAAACATTTTCAAGCCAGGCTTTATACTTGCTTATAAGCAACTAATACTTTACCTTTGCATTTTACTCCTACTTCTTAGCTTTTACCTGAAGGTAATTAAGATAGTTTGTACTGTATCTATTCAGTGTAATCTTACCTGACTTTCTGAATCAGAATGGATGGAATAGCCAGAATGTGCATTAAAACGTGATATTTTTCTTAAATGGGTCCTAGAAAAGAAGCTCATTAATATGCTTATAAATAATACAAATATATTTTTCCCAAAATATATTAGTAAGTAGTCATTTTTTTTCCAGCAAAGGTTAGACAGGAAAGATTGTTCAACCAACCATAAGATGGATTTATAAGGATATTATGAAGATCATGGACTGTTAAACACTAAAATGATTAACATGGGCAGATATGAAAACTTACTCCCTAGATTTTGTGAAAGGTAGAGGCCCATCTAGTTTTCTGGGGTAGGCTAAAGGTAGTCCAGTCCAAAGATCTAAAAAATTTATTGAAATTTCCTGAAGTTGTAAACTTCTTACTTACCCTTTCTTCCCACTTGTTAATTTAGTAGGTCCACCTTGCCCTCCTGAAGATAACACCTATAACATAATGTATTATATTATACTAGATATATAAATATTTTTCTTTTATATTTTCAACACACTATCCTGACAGAACCTGAAATGTCATTCATTTTTTTTCTTTCTTTTTTCATCTGCCCAAACTGAAACTTCACCTATTAAACAATAACTTCCCATACCCCCTTCCCCCCTGCCCCTGGCAACCACCATTCTACCTCCTATGAATCTGACTACTCTAGAACCCTCATATAAGTGGAATAATATAATATTTTTTCTCTTTGACTGGCTTATTTCACCTAGCATAACATCTTCAAGCTTCATCTATGCTATAGCATGTGTCAAAATTTTTCTTCCTTTTTAAGGCTGAATAATATTCCATTATATGTATGTACCATGTTATTCATTTTTTAAGGAATGTGATATAACCTAAACATCCAAAATTATAATTTAACTCTTGTACAATAAATTTGTCAAGCAAGTAACATATATTTACTCCTTAAGTCTATTTAAGCTGAAAAGGAAATTGAGTTATTATTTCAAATCAGAAATACCTACTGCAATAAGTCCACACTGTATCAATCCATAAACATGTTCTACATTCCCAAATTCTTTGAAACATACAAGTTAATTCAAAATACAGGATAGAGTTCTTAACTCTGGTTCCATTTATCTATCTTCTTTAGAATGCCTGACAAGAGCAGCACCTGAAAGTTCTTTATATACATCTCATCCTTTCAATCTTTCTTTTTAAATTCATACAGTAATATTATTTTTAAGAATTCTTTTTGCTTTAAAAGTAACATAAGTGGGCTACCTTTTGTGTGAAACAAAAGGAAAAGATATGCATTTGCTTTTACATGTATCCAATATCTTGAGACTTATGCAAGAAACAGTTAATTGTGGTTGCCTCTGGGGAGAGAAACTGAGTATCTGGGAGATAGAGCAAGAAGGGAGACTTTCCATGGTATACTTTTTTATATCTTAATAACTTTATATCAGATAAATATAATCTCCATTCAAAATATAATTTTATTTTTTATTTTTACTTTTTTGTTCCTTTTTATTTATGATCATTTACTCAGTTCGGTCTACAGACTTAACCTATGCCTGGTCCTAGGGGTAGAAAGGTCTGTGACTTGGCCCCTGCCCCCAGGCAGTTCGTCATACAGAGGAAGATACCGGAGAACATACAGCAATGATACGGCGTGTGCTCTGTTGGAGAAAATTGCACAATGGAACAAGGAAAAGTGTTGCTAGAATGCTCTTAGGAAGTGTTGCCAAGGACTGTTGATCATGTTGAACTTGACGGTGAATGATGTCCTAGAAGCAGTTCAGGTGGAGAGTAGGAAGTGGCTACTGCTCCAAAATATAATTTTAAACAGACATGACTTAAAGTACCTAATTCTCCCTTTATTCCACCATTCAGATGTAGTAACTGTTGGCAGTTTCATTTATAATTTTTTTTACATGTTTTTATATTTCATCTCAAGATGGCTTTGAACAGTACCTATCAAACTTTCTGAAGTTATATAACACTCTATTATTTGCTTAAATATGTACTCTGTCCTTCTAAGAATGCTAATCAGAATATATTTTTAAAAACTAGTTGATAAGAGTTATACTTTTCCTTGAGATAACCTGGAACATGATGAAAGGTCATGAAGTCAGCAGTGAGCACCAACACTGTAGGAAATGAAACCTTGTGTAATGTAGCTCCACTGGTCTCTGCACCACACTTTCAGGGTCTTTCCCTCTGGTCTATCTATGTTGGTGACCCAGCTGGAATCATAATAAAAATCCAAGTCATGGTGCTACTATATCCCAGATCAAGTCCGAAAACAACTACCACAATTATCTTTCAGAATTGAAAGTATACTGAGGTAAATGTCTATGTCTGGCATAATTGCAAGATTATATATGGTATTTCTCTAAAAAATATACATGAGGCTATATATTATAGAAAATCTGGTAAGGATAATTACCCATAATAAAAGCACCCTTAAACAGTAACTATCATATTGGAACATTTCCTTCCAATTGTTTTATATTTTTTCTTTTGAAATAATAGTGCAAAAAAGTCCTATGTAGGTTTCATCCAGATTCCACAAATCTTGACATTTTGTATTTGCCACATTCTGTCTCAATACATATACATAGCATTATTTTTTGTCTGAACCATATCAGAGTAAACTGCAGACATAATACTCCTTTATTCCTAAATGTTTCCTAAGAACAAGGCCATTCTCTAATATAACTACACATAATTATCAAAACCAGGAAATTAACACTGATATAGTATTATGATCTAATGTACAGACTTTATTCACATATTGCCAATAATCCCAATATTGTCCTTTATAGGAAAAAACAAAAAACAACTCTGGTCCACATCCAATCCAGGATCATGTTGCATTAAATTGTCATATTCTTTAGTCTCCTTGAATCATAACAGTTCCTCTGGCTGTCATTCATTTTCTTACAAATTGGACATATTTAAAGAGTACAGGCCAGTTATTATGCAGAATGTCCCTCTTGATATTTAGATTTGTCTGATGTTGCCTCATGATTAGACTCAGATTATGCATTTTTGGCAGGAATCCACAAAAGATATATTGTCTCCCTCTCAATACGATGAGTGAACATGTGATTATCAGTTTGTCCCATTACTGGTGGTATAAACTTTTGATTATTTAAGATGGTGTCTACCAGGTTTTTCACTGTAAGGTTACTACTTTTATAATTATTAAGCATTTAGTGGGGAGATATTTTAGACTATGTAGCTATCCTAATTATCAAACTTTCACCCAGTAGTTTTAGCATCCATTGATGATTCTTGCCTGAATCAAATGTTTGTCAGATGGTGATTTTCTAACTACATCATTTCTTCTATATTTATTAGTTGGCATAATACCATATTTTCTTCATTCTTCTGTAGATAGACATTTAGATTGTTTCCACATGTTAGCTATCATCAATAATGCTACAGCGAAGATGAGAGTGCAAATATCTCTTTGATATCCTGATTCCAATATTTTTGGATAAATATCCAGAAGTAGGATTGCTTGTTTTCCATAGTGGCTACACCATTTTACAGTCCCACTGATGGTGTACAAGGGTTCCAATTTCAATTTCCCCAAATTCTTACCAATACTTTTGTCTTTTTAGTAAGTCATCCTAACAGGTGTTAGGTGACATCTCATTGTGGGTTTTAATTTGCATGTCCCTGGTGATTAGCGTTGATCATCTTTTCATATACCTGTTGGCCATCCATATATCTTCTCTGCAGAAATCTCTGTTTGAATCCTTTGCTTATTTTTTAACTGGGTTACTTATTTTTCTGCTTTTAGTTGTAGGAGTTCCTTACATACATATTAGATATTAACTCTTTATCAGATATATGGATTGCAAATGTTTTCTTCCATTCTGTAGGTTGCCTTTTCACTCTGTTAATCATTCCCTTTGCTGTACAGAAGCCTTTTAGTTTGATGTATCCAGGTTCATCTTATAATTCCCCTGCCTTAGCCCTAGCATTGGTAATTTCTCCAAGAAGCCATGTTTCTTTTAGTGGACAATGGTACGCAGAAAGTAAGATCTAGGCACTAGATGTGCTCTTTGCTACTGGGGCTTCCAATTTTTTTCATATTCCTTTTTTTCTTAGTCACAGTAACTAGCTAGATCCTTGCAATTTTGAGTCTTGTGTATTTTTAATCTTTTTCCTTATTAACATTCAAAATTTTAATGGTTGTATAATATTCCCTTCAGTGGAAGTAATATGCTCTTGGTTTCCTTCGTATTTTTCATAATAAAAAAACCTGGAATAAACCTTTCTATATACTAAAAACAGCTTTTTCATATTTAGAATTAAAAACATAATTATTTGGTGAGATGTCATTGGAAGTTTAACGACCCTTGGCACAAACTGCAAAACTGCTCTCCAAAAGGAGTGTCCTAAATCACAATACAGGAAAGATTTGGTTTATTTCACATTTACTTATGCTTCGTTTTATTATTAACTTTTAATCTTGCTATTTGAGAACATAAGCATTGCTTAGTTGTCATTTCTCCTACCAACAAGTACAACATACTGATACCTTTGCAGAATGATTTAGAGTGTACTAAGGCCTTTCATTTCCACTTAATCTACATCCTGTGAGTTGTCATTATTTCTGTGAGGTGGGAACCTAAAGTTCAGAAAGGTGTCTTGTCCAGTCATACATCAACTTAGTGCAATGTTTAAAAGAAGAATGGGCTCTGGCACCAGATATGTGAGTATGAATCCAGTTTCCACAGCTAACCAGCTGTGTTAACTGTTAGGAAGTTATTTGAACTCTCCACCCTCAATTTCCTCATGTATAAAATAGGGATAACATTCTGATTCAAGCAGTGGAGACAGAAAAAAAATTAAGTTAAAAAATAAAAATAAAATAGGGATAATAGTAAGACTACTGAGAATATTAAATGAGATAGTATAAGTCATATATAAAAGCACTTAGAGTAGTACCTGCCACATAATAAATGATATCTAAATGTTAGCTGTTGTTATCAGTAGTATTAAGATGGTAGCAAACAGTGTTTTTAAGGGAATTAAATTTTGTTTATGCACACGACCATGCCAACTATGTGATAGATGTTTTTACAGGTTCTCTCATTTAATCTCCCCAATTCTCTGAGACAGAATTTTATACCTATTTATGCCTATTTTATAGCTAAGGATAAGAGGCTCAGATAAGTAAAAAGTACTTTGCCTACCGTCACTACAACAGTAGAGGCAGAATTGGAATCTGAATTTGCGGGTGACTGTGACTACAAAAACTATGTACTGAAGCTAGGAGAGGTTAAGTCACTCGACCCAGCGGCGAAGGCTGAGACTCGAACCCGGGCCTGACACCACAGCCAGCGCTCTAGAGGGCTACGGCGATTTATACAGAATATACAACTACGGACGGAGTGTATGGGTTAGATGGGAGAGTCAGTGCGCCCCCAATCCCCTGTTCCTGCTTGTCTTTGTTTTGTTTTTCCAAGCAGAGTTTTGCAAGTCCTCCTGCCCGAAAACCCCCTCAGTTCCTTTCCTCCCCCACGGTGGACTCCTCGGGTCCGCAGCCCTCACCTGGCCCGGTCGAGATGTGGACCTGACCATCTCTCGAAGCCTCAGAAAAGCCCAGACAGAGGGAAGACACGCCGCACGGTAAAAGGAATTAACCGCCTTGGGCTCCTGGACCTTCTTGACCCGCCCCCCAAGTTTCCGCTTCCGGAAAGGAGCCCGCCGAACAGCGCGCTTCATAGTCTCCGACGCGCCTCCCCGGCCTTTCTCCCGCTCCAGGCACGGCGCCCTGGGCGTGCGCAATAGATCCTCCCCCGCCGCCGGGCTCGTCACACAGGCGCGGAGGGTGGGAGAAGCCAACAGACAGGAGCGGGGCGGGGCCATTTGGGGGCGGGGCCTGGTGGGCCGGGGACGGGGCGAGGGGCTGGCCTGGGCGGAGCCGGGGCCCCGAACACCTGAAAGCGGAGTTCGCCGTCCTGTCCCTGGGCTTGCAGCGGAGGAGCGCTGCCCTCCGTCAACCGGGAGAAACAGGAACCAGGACCCGCCAGCGCCAGAAGGGACTGGGGTAGGGGGCGGATAGGTTTTAGAGGGAATTGCGCACGATTTGGGGGTTTTCTCTGCTTATTTTTGGTTTGACATCTTGTGTGCCTTTCTGAGTGATCTTGATATTCAGTAAAAATCAAACCTCAGGATTGTAATTTTTGAGTAATTCTGATGGCAATTTCAAAATTATTCATTGTGACCACTCATCTCAGAACGGTGCTCTTTAGTTGGGATTTAATTTTACTTCCATGCATAGTTGTCTGCTCTTCTGTTGAGGTGATTACTGTTGATAAAGGGTGGCACAGCGTTCTTACCATTGACGTGCTGCACAGATTTTAGTGGGGATTAGTCATTGGTTTTTGAGGCATTGAGTTTGGGGTTAATGTTTTAAATTCAAGTTAAAGAGAAATTAAATAACTCAGTTGATTTTATTTTTTTTTAAATGGGGAAAGTAGCTACCCTTTAAAAGTCTGTTAAAATTAATATCAAAGCCCAGGAACTAAAATATGTCCACAAATATATTGTGCATTCATGCTGAGTGGTTTTAGGAAACTGAATATTTTGTAACTTTAGTTTTGAGTTAGAGCATACTGTGAAAACCTCACCTTTCCTTTACCATCCCTCCCATAGGTTTTTAACATATCCACCTGAGATTCTGGGTTTTTTCTTAGTTAACTTGATTTTTTTTTTAACTTTATTGATTTTTCTTAATTAATACATGTATATTTTAGAATATGTAGGTAAGCAAAAAGGAAAAGACAACCTATAATCCTGTTTCCCAGGAATTACCACTCTTGACAGCGAGGACTGAACTCTGACCCTTTTTTTTCTCTTGCCCAAATTCCTTTCTAAGAGGCCTGGTGAGTCACACCGACAAATGATAAAATCTCATTAAATGAGTCTTTATTAACCCAGTATAATGTGGCTTACTTTCCAACCTGATTCCAGTATAGCATCACATGGCAGAGAGAAGACTCCCTTATCTTAACTCAAGCATCCTGGCAGACCCCTATCTTAACTCAAGCAAGCATTCCTTTCTACTGACTCCAGGTCTTCAAAACCTAACTATTTTAACCAGTTACCAACCACAGAATCCCTAAAACCACCTATGACTTGTAAGTCCCCCTTCGAGATGTCCCACCTTCTCTGGCTGAACCAATGTGTACCTTCCATGTTATTGACTTATGTTTTTATCTGTAATTCCTATCTCCATGAATGTATAAAACCAAACTTTAACTGGGCTGCCTTGGGCACATTCTCTCAAAACCTCTTGAGACCATGTTCCCTGGACTGTAGTCAGATATATTCGGCTCAGAATAAACCTCTTTAAATTATTTTACAGAATTTGGAGTTTTTTTCTGTTGACAATAGCTTGGTGCATTCACTTCCAGACATTTTTTCACCTGTGTATATTTGTATAAACATATTACAACAATATGACATGGTACATTACTGTAACAGTGTTTTCTGTTAATATCAACATTTTTTTCATTCATCTACAGTTATGAAATGTCTGCCTGGTATTCCATTATCCATTTCCTTACTGTTTGGAATGTTACATCCCCCCTTTTCTTTATTATTTGCTATTATAAATAATGCTGCAGTGAGCTGAGATCTGAAACAGACTAGATGGAAGGTGGAGAAGAGTGTTCTGAACATACAGAGACAGTGTGATGGTGAGTAAGAGGGACCCGGAGAGGCCCTTGTGGCTGAAGTATAGACAGTGGGGATAGACATGTATGTAGGGGCCAGACTATGCAGTCCTCCTCATAGGCCACCTGAAAGATTTGGGTTATTATCCTAAGGGCAATGGGAATGTGTAAGAGTTCAAGTAGGGGTGAGTTGAACTGACTGGTGTTTCAGAAAGTTCACTGGCTGCAGTGTAGAACATATGTATGCAATCTACAGCCTGTGGCCGAATCCAGTCTGCCATTCTTTGGTACTGCCGGAGAGTGGTTTTTACAGTTTCAAATAGTTTTTTAAAAAAATCAAAACAATATTTTGCTATATGAAAACTACATGAAAGTCATCTGAGTGTTATAAATAAAATTTTATTGGAACACAAAATCACATTCATGTGTTTATAATTTTCTGTGCTACAACTGCGGAGTTGAGTAGTTGGTGATAGAGACCTGATGGCCTACAAAGCCAAAAATATTTACTATTTGGACCTTTGCAGACGAAGTTTGCCGACCCCTGGTGTAGAAGGTATTTTGGGGAAAGGCAAGCATGGATGTGGGTAAATTCTCCCCTCCCCCCCAGTCCATTCTCTGCCCTTCTCCATGCTCCAGAGACTGACCCCTAAGGATGATGTCACTCAGACTTGCCTTCCAGATTCAGGTTCTGTTTAGTCAACAGAAGAGGAGAAAGCTTGGGGAATTCCTTCCATCTCAGCACCGTCTGACTGATACAGTGGCCAACAACTCCTCAGGGAACTCCTGGTGCTCCAATTCTCTCCAGGCTCCAATAAAACATTTCTTCCCCTTGTCCCTTCAGTCTTAGGGGTGAAAATGGTTTGCTAGTCCCTGGAAGCCTCAAAGCCTTTTGTTAGTTTCCTTGTCCACACCTCTGTAAACCTTCTTTTAGTTATCTTCAAAATCTTGGCTGAGTGTCTTCTGTTTCCTGCCAGGACCAGACTGATAGGAAGTCCAGATGAAATATATTGGTAGCTGGGATGTTGGTAGCTGGGAGGAGGTGGGTGGATATGGAGGTGGGGGAGTAAGGGAAGATGAAGAAGACAGGTTTGAGAGAGGCCTAGGAGGTGAAAGGGACAAGACTTGGTGATAGATTTAGGAAGTAAGGCAAGGGAGAGGTATTTACATTGACCCTGGCTTCTAGGTTTTGTATCTGGAGGAGTGTGAGGAGAGATGCACATTTAGGAGGAAAGTTTATGAACTCATTTAGCCCCCACATTTTATTATAAAAAATGTAAACTAGGAAGTCATTTTTGGGCGTGTTGAATTAGGGAGTGCCTTGGAGTCTCCCAAGAGAAGATATCAAGTTAGCTACTGAATAGTTTAGTCTGGAGCTTGGCAAAGAGGTGTGGGCTGCAGATACACATTTCTGAGTCATCTGTAGTAACCAACACCCCAGGTTTCTGAGTTTGCTCTTAGGTTACTTCCTCAAAAAAGCCTTTCCTTCCACCTCTCTATAGTACCCCTGCAAACTAGGAATGTGCCTCTATACCATGATGCAGTAGCATCATTTCTCACAATTATAATTGTGTGATTAGTTATGTTTGTCTTCCTAAGTAGAATTTAATCTTTATGAAAGCAAAGACCTTACCTTGATCAGAGCAGTATCCCCAGTGCCCACCGCAATGCCTTGCACATACTAGGAATTTTTAAATTATTTGTTGAGTAGATAATGAATCAACCATTTTTTGAACTGCTTTGGTGCATTGGGGCTGACAACTACTTAAATACCTGAAACTCAGGATTATCTAGCCTTATCTGGAGGTTTAGTCCCTCTAGTTTCATGGGTACACAACTCTGCTTTGTCTATCCAGTCTTTTATAATTCAGAATAGTGGACCAATGATTTATCAATTGGTCACCTCTGAAATGTGAAAGTCTCTGTTCATGTTTAACTGTGTTCCAGTTTATAGGAAACATCTAAGTTGCAAGTATATGAAGATCTAAACTAAAAACATAGATTTATAGCCAAGATGTAAGATTCAAAAAGTAAGAGGCTGTGGATAGTAAGTCACATGCTGAGAGCATGAGCTTAGTTCTGCTTAGAAAGTGAAAGACTGCCCTGCCCTGTTGTCTTTCCTCAAGCCACTCGATGCTTCCTGGAGCTATTTCGAACCTAAGTGTTCTGGCCTTTTGAGATCATATACAACTTTGAGAAATTGCTAAAAGCTTTGTAATTTCTTCCTCAGAAAAATGCTAATGAGCACATTTCTGAAACATATTTATATATAATGTTATCAGAGGAATTCAGGAGCCTTTCCAAGGATTTCAGGTCAAGACTCCTATTCTAACCTAATTCAAAACCAGCCCTCCACACTGGAGTGTCCAACTCCTTCTCTGGCAGGCCCTGGAGATCCTTAAAGTTGTTGGTCAACTAGGGATGGTAGGTCCCTGACTGAACAACATCAAGGAGAGGAAGGGCATGGAACACAGAGAAAATGGAATTGAGCCATAATATTTGCATTTCCCATTGAAGCTTTAAATTTATCTGCAGTCTTCACTTTAATCGAAACAGCTTAATTTAGGAAAGAACCCACTTTTTTTTCCTTTATAAAATCCTGATATTATTGCTTCCTGAAATTTTTTAAAAGGAAAAATGCAAACCATATGTTATAAGGGCCTCTGACAGCTTAACTGGGGTCATGCCGGGATTCAGATGTTGCTGGTCATGATAGGAAAGCCACGGGGATGGGTCTGACAAGAGTCTTGGCAGAAAGGATCAAGAGAGCCCCTTTGGAATGATCTCATCATAAGGAAGAAACAGTCGGTTGGGGACGATGTGCCAGGTTTGTGGGTGAGGTATGAATTTTAACATAGCACAATGGCCATCGCTTATCGCCCTTTAGCCTCCATGGACTTGTGCCTGACCCAAGGAGAAAAATAATAATAGATTAAAATGTTAAAAATTTGTTTTATTAAAATCTCTGCAAGGTGTGATAGCAGATGCCAGTGGCTGCTTATTGTGAATACCTGTGACTGCCTGCCTGGGGACTTTTTTTTCCGGAGCAAAAGGAGCAAGCTCAGGCCAGCCAGAGATACAGAAAGTGAACGCCCCTTGAAGCAGCCCTCAGTCGATGACACACGGGGACTTGGTGAGGAAGCAGCCTTCAGGCAGTGCTGGAGGAAGAGCTTCCTCACCCCTCAGGTTGGGATAACTCTGAGACGGGTTCTCCACTGTCTCCCAGAGTTCCCCAGCAGTACTGGGGGACAGGGGTAACTGACTGGATAAGACACCCTTTATTGGCTTTCTTTCCATCACTATCTTACTCTTCCTACCCCCTTTCCACCATTCTTGGGATTGCCTCTCAAATAAACTGTTTGCACTTAAATCTCTATCTCAGGGATTGTTTCTGGGACGAAAACCCCATACCTAGACAGGCAGTGTGCATATATATGCAAGGCAGCATAGGTTTGTTGTCAGGCAAACCTGAATTCAAATTCTTTCTCATCAGTGACATTGAACAACTTAATTTCTTTAAGATTGCTTCTTCATCTGTAAAATGAGGATGATGGCACTGACTTCATAAGGTCAGACTATAAAGAAAAATTTGAGAATGTGTGTGAAGCATTGTGCACAGTCACTCGCATATAGTATGTGCTTAATAAATGCTGCTTGTTGTAATTCATACAGTATTTGTAATATTGTTACTACATTGTAGCCCAGGTGGAGGGCAAAGCTGTTTCCCACCCTGGGGGTGACTGCTGAAGCAGGTTGATTTGGCCCATGTGCTGTGGAGGCTGTGTCTCTGGTGAGCAGCTGTGCTTTAGTGACATCGATAGACTGGAGCAAGCATCGCCACAGTGAGCCAGAGCAGAAGAGGAGAAAGATGGCGGACACCAAGTGGTGGCTTAGAAGACAAGGAATTGGCAGTGTGACAGTGGTATTGCCAATTGTGTTTAGCCTCAGTAAGCATAGATAGCTATAATACCATCAATAACTTCATATCTGTGTCCAATATACACTTCAATGGCTGGAATTTCATTAGCCTCACTCTTGAGGGATTGTTCAAGTTTACTGAAATTTAATTTCTGACTTCCGTTTTCCCAAATGTACAAAGGACCCTTTTGCTTTTGTTATGTTTATGAACTTAATACAGTATTTTAGGGCCTTTCAAATTGGGGCTGCCCCCTCTGCTCCCTTTCGCTCCCCATTTCCAGGCAAGACAATATTTCAATTCGTTGGCCACAATGGAAGAGAAACTGAGACGCCAAGAAACTGAGGCAGGTTTCATTCATTCTCTAATCCTGATTAATTACAGTGCCGGGTTCCACCTGCAGTGCTTCAGCCTTTTCAAACAGCCTTAGGTCCCAGAGTGGATAGAAAGATGGGCCACTTTGGTTAGGAAGGCAGACCGCAGGCAGGATTTATTACTGCCCACCCCTGCAGGTGCGGCCCAGTGAAGTGGGGGTGGGGGGATTTGTTTCAGCCCCTTTTATTGTTTCACTCTAGGCAGAAATCAAGGGACCAGGGCAACATCCAATTATAATCTCCTTTCACCTTATTCAGACACTTAAGACAAATTTCTCCCCAACTGATGTTATGCATGTAAGCTAACATGATTTTTGAGCAAAAGCAACTTTTAAGAGGGGACAGTATTACAAATACAAGGGAATGACCCAGTGACCTTGGCACACGTGGCCTTAAGAATAATAATCACAGCCTGTTAATCTCATCTGCTTCCTTCCAGAAAGAAAAATATTTAAGACCTTGTCAAAAGGTCTTAGGCTCATGCAGGGGATTTTCCCTTAAGGAAAAATTACATCTGTTGACATTGGGACTTTCTGGAACACTCTATTATTTCTTCTTAAGGCCGCTTGCATTAAAATGATTTATGTTCGTGTCTTATCTTAGTGTTAGACTGTGAGCTCCTTGAGGGCAGAATTCAGATATGATTTATTATTATATTCCCAGAAGCCGGCATAGTTCCTGGCTAATGTTGCCAGGTTTAGCAAAAAATAAAACACATTTGTTGCTTATCTGAAATTCAAATTTAACTGGGTGTCCTGTCTTTTATCTGGCAACCCTATTTCTGGCGCATAGCTAACCTCAATAAATATTGATAAGCGAATGCATGAATGGCTAGCATAGTACCAACAAATGGAGAAATAAACTGGTAAAAACTTACGTTGACCATGTGAATTCTGTCTAACAGCCACAGAACATCAAAACTGTGTCTGGTTAACATTCTCCCTTTTGAAATCTGACAGTCTGGCTTTGCCTGGAGCTGCATTTTCTATCCAAGCTTCGTCAGCCACTTTTACTCAGTGTCCACGTGAGAAGAATACTAACCTGGTAATGAAAGTGTTTGTTCCAACAATTTCACATCTTAATTCCACACATTTCTGATTTCATATGTTTGCTTAATTGTTTATTGGTGTGTACCAGTTGTACAAGAAAATTGACTTTGGATGGTGTATGGAGTTCGGTCATCCTGAAGTACAATCATCTCTGTATCTTCAAAATTGCCAAAATTGCGCTTTTACTCCAGCCGAACCCTGGGGTTTTGGGTAAAGTCACTCACCTTGATTAAACCGTCAGGACCAATTCTGTTTGGAAAAATGCGTATCTGGGGTCAGTTCGGTTAACAATTAATCCTAAGAAAGACAATATATAAACAGGCCTCTGACTGCAAATTAATTCTGCTGCTGCTCTGCCCACATCACCTTCTTTCTTTTTCTGTTAACTCCTGACTGCCTGCTCTTCCTCTTCCTCCACTTCTACTCCATTCTTTAGTAACCTCACCATATTTTGACCTGCCTGATTTGTTTTCTGGGTGTTCTTTCACCCCGATCAGTAAAAGTTTGCTTACACTTCGTGTTCAATGTAGTGTAGCATTCTGTTGACATGTGATGCAGAGATCTCGCCATCCACTTCGGCGATATATGTGTAGAGAAACTGGAAGGTGCTGAAAGGGATCCGGGCAGGTCCACCATCGCGGTCAGATGACAAAACCTCACACACTATCTTTAGAGTTTTGGCAATTGTCTACAAAACAGTAAGATAAAATGAGGAGAAATCATTCTTCCAGGCTAGATTCCTGAGATCAGTTTAGATACTAGAAAGAAAAAATATTGCTCTCATAAAATAAAGTGGAAATGAGTTAAGATTCTAGAAAGCTTGAAAATTCTACATTCAAATGTCACTCTAATGTCATTCAAATGTCAAATTCATTCTAAAACTATTGAGTATCTATTGGGCATCTTTATTTTTTCTTTCCTCCCTTTGTTGGAGGGCTACTCTCAAGGAATTAAGTCTATAAACTCCTGAATACTTTAAGGTATTTGTTACTTTAATCAGAATAACCCCACTAAAGGAGGGAAATTGATTTTATGTTCTACAAAATTAGAATTATTGCTTATTATTATTGTCCAATCTTATCTCTCAAAAGTTGAGGTAATTATTCTAGCCTTATTCTCCAGCAAGACACTTGCAGCAATGCCACAGTAGGGGAAGGGTAAGAGAAGGGTAATATCCCCTGGGAGAAAGGAGCCCCAGAGCTGGGAAAATGGTACTAAACATAAGGATAAAACCCATTCTCCTAAAACATGTGGATCCATCTAAACAGGATCATCTAATACTTTTTATCACATAATACTAAAACCCTGTTGTTGCCTGGGGAAAAATTAGTAGAGGATAAGTGCCAGGAGTTTTAATAGAAGGTTGCTGCAGAAACACTCCTTACAATGAAACTTGAACATTAAAGGATCATGCTCAGAACTGATCCCATCTCTAAAGAAACCTACCTTTTAAATAAATTTCACAAGTGAGTTGTGAAATGAAGGTCAGCATATACATCTTGGTGGCTTACCATCACTAATGATGTACAGATCATCCTTCTATACCCTCCAGGGATCAGTGAAAGATCAGTGCTGAGTGGTAAACTAGGTGTGACTGGGTGCATGAGCGAGCAGCTCTGATATCTCCCCCCACAGGTCTGGAGACTTCCTGGGCAGTTGATGTTTGCTCTTCTGCTCTCATCCTATCCCCGAATATAACGAGTGTCTAGATGGTGCTTCTTTACTGTGCTGTGTGTTACCCAGGGATGTAAGTCCGTATGGCAGGAGGTATATATAAGGATGTGAATCAACTGGGCCTCTCTTCTTGGAGTGATCAGTGTTACTTGATGGCAAGTAATTTGAGCATTATTTACATTAACTAATTAGCAGTTATTAATGTTAATTGAGTTAATATTTAAATTTTATTTGTCTATATTTAACAAGCATTTTTATTTTATGAAATAGAATCCTCAATGTACAATAATTTTTAAATGACAAACCACATGACATCCAAGAAATTGTGGTTTGCAGCAGGCCACCCTCATTTCCTCTCCCCTGCCCTTGGGGGTCCTCTCACGGAAAGCTGTTGTGAAGCACAGGCACTTCCAGGCACTTCCACTTAATTGAGAGTGGGAAGAATGGGCATACATGAGGCTGTCAGCGAGGATGTTAAGGCAAGCTTGTGAAATGAGGTCAGCATGAGAATGGTTTGGGGCAAGTTTGCAAACACACACTACGCTTCATCATTTCCAGGCACAGCTCATCCTCTGTGCTTCTCCAAAAAAACCCTGCACTCCTACTACCTTTGTTCTGTTGCCCTCTCCCTGGGGGTGCTGTTATGGGCCGAATTGTTCCCCCTAAAATTCATATGTGAAATCCCTAACACCCAGAACCTGAGAATGTGTTTATATTTGAAGATAGGATCTTCACAAAGTAATTAAGTTAAATGAAGTCATTAGGGTGGGCCCTAATCCGATATGACTGGTACCTTTATAAGAAGAGAAGATTAGGTTGCAGAGAGAGAGAGAAGAGACACCAGACATATGGGACACAGATGAGCACACAGAGAAGATGGACATTTATAAGGCAAGAAGAAAAGTCTCAGAAGAAACCAACCCTGCCAACATCTTAATCTAGGGCTTCTGGCTTCCAGAACTGAGACAATAAATTTTTGTTGTTTAAGCCACCCAGTCTGTGATACTTTGTTATGGCAGCCCCGGCAAACTAACATAGGTGCTTTCAGCCCTAAATACCATCTTTTATTGACTATTCAAACAATAAACCTTCAAGTTCTATTGCCCTCATAAGATTTTTAAATATTTTTCAAGATTTAATAAATGGATGAATGGATAAAGAACTGTTTGGACTGGAGCTTTTCGGTAAACACATAAATCTAAAGTAAACAGAGATCTTCATTCTCTTGCACAAGAATTTTTGGTCAGATGGGGATCTGCTTCATAGAGGTAGCCTTTAAGCATCTTATGAGTCTCATTTTCAAAGGCAGAGGTGCAAGGCTCAAAAAGCAAATTGTTTGCTAACAAAATATAAGTCATTCCTTCCAGTGAACATGATTATTTATGACATACGTGATTTCTTATAATCACACTCAGTGGAACAGGAGATAGCATAGGCCAGTCTAGAGGAAGGAGTGCTGAAAGGGAAGAGGAATACAGGTCTGTACGCCACAGCATTTTTTTTTTTTTCTTGAGACAGGGTCTCGCTCTGTTTCCCAGGCCAAAATGCAGTGACATCATTATAGCTCACTACAACTTCAAACTCCTGGGTTTGAGCAATCCTCCTGCCTCAGCCTCCTGAGTAGCTGGGACTACATGCGCACATCACCAAGCCCGGCTAATTTTTCTATTTTTTGTAGATACGGGGTCTCATTCTTGTTCAGGCTGGTCTCAAACTCCTGGGCTCAAGCGATCCTCCTGCTTCGGCTCCCAAAGTGCTAGAATTACAGGCATAACCCACTGTGCCAGACACACCATAGCATTTTGAATTATGTATGTTAGACCCAGATAGCTAGAGACTGGAGTAAATGTACCTGTTACCTACTGGAGTAAAAATTCCCACTATTAGACTCTTCTATAAGGAGCAAGCTGGCTTTTCCAGATGGCACAGAGGAAGGAGAGAATTCTTGGGCTTACTTCTAAGGAGATATGGATTAACCAGAATACAAGGCCTCCACCAGATATTGACCCTCTCTTAGTCTGTTTGGACTACTATAACAAAATACTTCAGACTGAGTAATTTTTATTTATTTATTTTTGAGATGAAGTCTCACTGTCTCCCCGGGTAGAGTACAGTGGCATCATTGTAGCTCACTGCAATCTCAAACTCCTGGGGTTCAAGCAATCCTCTTGTCTCAGCTTCCCGAGTAGCTGGGACTACAGGTGCAGGCCATTTTTCTATTTTTAGCAGAGACAAAGTCTCGCTCTTGCTCAGGCTGGTCTCAAACTCCTGAGCTCAAGGAACCCATCCGCCTCAGCCTCCCAGAATGCTAGGATTACAGGCATGAGCTACAGTGCCTGGTCAGACTGGGTGATTTATTACATAAACAACAGAAATTTATTGCTCACAGTTCTGGAGGCTGGGAAGTCCAAGATAAAGGTGCCATCATTTAGTGTCCGGTGAGGGTCTGTTCCTCACTTTCTATGTGGATGGTACCTTCTATGTGTCCTCACACAGTGGAAGGGGCAAACAGGCTCTGTCCAGCCTTTTATGAAGATACTAATCCCATTCATGAGGGCTCCACCCTCATAACTAATCACCTCCCAAAGGCCCCGCTTTTAGTATTATCACCTAGGAAGTCAAGATTTCAACATATGAATCTTGGGGGGACATGAACATTCAGACCATAGACTGACCAACTCCATTTTTAAGATCCTAGAAACAGTCCAACATGATACAAATGAGTATAAGGGTATTGGTTCCTGGATTCATAGAGCACCCTTTATTTACAGACTCGACCTCCAGGCTAACTTTACCTCTAGATGCTCTTTTACATAGGGATGATGAGGGGCAAAGTCAGATATCTCAGCCACTGTCAGAATTGGAGGAACTCACTGTTATCCAGAGGTAGGCTTGAGCGTATTGAAGGAGAGAAGCAGGAATAGAATCATAGAATGCTAGAGGTGAAAGAAACTCATGGAACATTTAATCCAAGCTTCTTGTTTTTAGGGAAGTAGAAAGATACAATTCACCTTGCAGTTTCCCCTCTCCAATTTGAGAGGAAGGCTTATCAAAGGAAACCTCACAGCTGCACGCTGGCTAAACAGAGGGTTGGAATTTGGATTTCCAAAGTCATTCTTGGTTACTACGAGATATAGGGACAAGGGAAGGACTCAGACATCTCACAAAGCAGTGAGTGAAGTAGACCACCAAAGCCAGGAGCAGGTGAGGACAAGCTGGCAGAGACTCAAGGAGGCCTCAACACCAGTGAGAACTGAGATGGGGGGCGGGGGAGCTTCACAGCGCTTTGACCAATCTGAGAGAGACGAGATCAAAGACTTCAGCTACAAGCAGCTAGAGACCAGACAGACCGGGCATCGCCATTGAGACCAGAGGTGCCAGAGAGGACCAAGGGATGTGGGAGGCCCTTCACTTGGCTGCTCTGCGATCCTGGAGTCACCCCTTTCCCTATACATTCAACTGCCATCTTGGAGAAGAGACTGTGGTAAGGAAGAACCTCAAAGACTGGGAGATTTACCTTCAGGCTATTTCAGTTACTGCATCAGACTGAAATTCCTGGATAGGATCCAACTTATTTATTTTCTTACTCTACCCTTTGTGGGTGGGGTGGTTCAAGAAGATCAGAATTAACTACAGATAAAATTTAAAAGATACATTCCCCCCCAAAAAACATCTCTGAATGTGGTATGATTACATTTGTAACCCTATGAGAATGTAATGAAATGTGTCATTTTTAAATTTTCCCTTTTGTGATTCCCCCAATCCTGAGTCCTGATTGACAAATCACTGTCTCTGCTGCATTTTCCTCTTCTCTTTGGAGGATAGTTATTTATTCGTTATATAAATGCTACAAAGGACAACAAAGAAGAAAAACAACCACCAATGGCCTTTCCTTTCCTTGTCTCTAAAGAAATGATTACGGTGAAGGCTGTAGGGGAAACTCATAGGAAAAGTCGGACTACAATATTTCCATTAAATTTTCTCAGAAACAAAAATGTCGACTATGCATTCCAAGCATATTTGAGAAGAAAGAACAAGATTGTGTTTAGATATGTGGAATGATATAAACCACCATTTCATACCATTTGGTTTTGGCAGAGGCAATAATGTTCTCAGTAATTTTTAAACTTTTATGTAGTTCAGGGATTTTTTTAAAAAAACATGCTTTTGATTCATTTTCATTTAAGTTATTACGTGTTTAACAAGAGTGAGTCCACACATGATACCTAAGCTTTAAATATATATACATATAAACTGCTTTCAGTATCTTTTTCTTTAAAACAAGAAAATGGCTTTTCTAATTTCAAACAAGTCAAATTTGGAAAAGGTATAAATTTGTATGAACATCCTGCATCCATGGTGATGTCATAAGTCTAGAAATAGCCTCATCTCTCCTTTCTTGCTTTCTTATCTCTGATTTTTGCATCCAATTATGTTTATCAAATAGTATTTTTCTATAAGTCTTCACTCCTTTTAAAAAGCGTCTATTGGTATATCTTTTAGGTGTCTGGAAATCTTATTCTATAGCCGGCTCTTGGTTATCTCTAAGAATACGAATAGAGGGAGTGCAGTGGAGTGAAAATAAATCTGAGGGCGATGATTGAAATTCATAAATAATCCAAAAGCCACACTTTAGTCCACTCTGCCCAGAGCCTGATGATAGCTTTTCCCTCTCTCTCCTCCCAACTCCTGCTTCGGGATGATGAGCATAGAAATGACCTTGATTCAGAGAGGCAGAGAAGACAAGAAGAGGCACGCTGGTCATCAGCCCTGGAGGGCTGACCGTGTGTGTAGATGTGCTGCCCATCCAGGCCCAGAAAGACTTTCCCTTAAGCAACAAAAAATAAAGCTAACTCACAACTCCAAGAGAGCTGCAAGCAAGGGCTAAGAACTTCAGCCACTCGATCTCCTCGGTGAAGCGACCCACATTCATCACGCCATTAAACAGATCCATTGGGAGATTCAGCACCTTCCACATCCGGGCCAGCTCATTTGCATGGATGATCAGTCTGCCACCAACCTGCAGGGCAGAGAACAGACAAACACAGAGGATGAGGAAGAGGGTGACAGAAGGCTTCAGGAAACACGTCCCCAGCCCAGACCTGTTCTCCCAGCACACAGCAAGGGGCAGTAAAAGATGACTCTGTTTGGCAGTTCTCTTTGCAAAGCCTAGTGGAGAGCATGGTGAGATATAATTTAATGATTTTTTTAACTTCAGATGTCAGAATTATGGGAAAGACATACATTTATACTACATTTTAATTTTTTTCTGATATTTTTATCATCTGCTGTTTTAGTACTAAGATGTCCTTATATGACAGGACAGCCTGAAAACAAAACCAAGGGCAGAGGACTTTGCTGAGACCACTAATTAGTGGTAAACAAGACATTAGGTTTCTGACTTCCAGACTGCACTGAGTTCTTAGCACCAGACCTCAAATGCATCCCTCATGCTTCCTCGGGAATGATAGGGAATTCCCACTGTTACCTGAGTCTACTTTAGAGCCTGGCCATGTTCACCGCACAAGGTACTTGGTGGTCAAGGTACTTGGTGGTTAAAAGAGGGAGAGAAAGAATGGCTGGTTTTTGGCCAATAATACAACAGGCCACAGGTGAAGCACTCCATCATCTTTCATGACCTCTGATCTAGTGAAATGCTAAGCCTCTGGGACCAAGGTAGGTAGTCAAGTCAGTCCCGAATCACCCCAAACCACTCTGTCCTGCATCCTAAAGCAAGGGATGGTGGTTCTAATCCATATTTCCTAGGAATTGGCCAAACCACAAACTTCCTCAAGCCAGAGCCTCTTCCTCTGTTCACTAGGCTGCTCACAGGATGATGCAGCTGTGAAGAGAGTCAGGGCTTTTCCTAAAAGCTTGGCTATGTCTGCACCTGGGACAGCTGGGGGAGCTACAATATGCCCCTCCCCAAACCGTGACTGGCATCATATTATGGTCTTGATTAGTAAGGGAGACACTGTCGAGGAACTAGGGACCTGTGCTTTTCTAGAGAGAAGGGATTAGCATTGCATTGAGCCTCCAGACATTCTGCCAGCTTCAGCGGAATCTAGGATGACCCCACTGATGACTTAACTTAAAGCCTATTTCAAGACTGTTCCTATTTCCCCAAGGGTAGATGTACTTTCAGTCTGTGGTTTATTGAGTTTCAAGGTGGTGCTAAGTGGTCAGCTGACAGGAGGACCCAGCCTGAGCATCATCCCGCATCCCCCTCCATGCTGCAGTGCAGCCCTTACCTGAGAATGCAGGATCTTCAACAGCTCAGGCGTTAGCTCTGCCCAGTTACGCAAAGGGACTTGCTCAGACTGCTCTCCCACTGGAGGCATCTCTCCATGGGACAAAGCCCCAAAATAACTACAAGAAAAAAGTTGGAGAGTAGGGGAAGCATCCTATACACCAGCGGCCTCTGGCTGCTTTAGGAATCCGCCCTTTTTTGAGGGAAGAGGGTAGAGGAAAGAACCTTTGTTAAGTGGCTTCCATGTGTCAGACACTGTGGTTCATTTACATATGGGAAAGGC
>RJWJ010022559.1:0-26768 GCA_004363605.1 Indri indri | reverse complement strand
AATCTGATTATTGTTTCTTTGTAATAATCTATCTTTTTCTTCTAGCTGATTTTAGTACCTTCTTTGTGTCTTTGTTGTTCTGAATGTCACTATGGCATGTGTAGAAATGGGTTCCTTTTTAATTTTCCCACTCAGGATTCACTCGGCTTCTTAAATGTGAGGATTGATATCTAATCAGTGATCTGGAAAATTCTCAGCTATTGTGTCTTTGAATATTCTCCCCCTTTCTCTACTATCTAGTTCTGAAACTCTGACATGTATGTGTTGGAACTTCTTCCTATATCATCTGTGACCTTTAACCTCTCTTTCATGTTTCACTGTCTTAGTGGTGCTACATTCTGGATTATTATTAGTATTTCAGCTCTGTCTGCTAATGTACTAATTCGCTTCTTTGCTATGTCTATTCTGGTGTTTAACCTGTCCACAGTGTTTCCATTAACTACTATTTTTTTTTATTTTTCTAGGATCTATAAAACCTGTGTGATTTTTATATGGTTCTTTTTCAAATCTGCGTGGTAATTTTTATAGTTTCTTGTTTATTCATTACATTTTGATAAACTCTTATTTACTTAACCACATTAAGCATATATAAAATAGTTTCTCTGTTTACAGGAATGTAGTAATCAGAGAAGACCAGTCAGGCAGTCTCGTTCTGGGTTCTTTATTAACGTGTAATAAGGTCAGGGAACAAACAAGGGGCCAAGCGCTCTAAGACCCTCAGCCCAGACCTTCTACATTCACCCATCATAAAGGGCAATAGGTGTTTGCGAGCTTGAGTAACACCGAACTTCCTCAGACACGCCAGGCCCCTCCGTAAGGGCCAGCAGGTACCCTGCCCACTTGTAGTAAGTCTGCCTTTCTCTGGTGAGGGTCAAAAGGAGGCCCTCACTCTGGGTTAAAGATCACACCTACTCCGGCCTTCTGCCGCCTCCACAGACCTGGTCAGCAGGGAACCCAAGACGCCCATCTCTCCTACTCCTGCTCACTCGTGGTCCCACCACCACTCCCCTCTGAGTGGATCAGGGCTCATCTTATCGTACCTTTTATCTCTGTTTGTCAGTCGCTGAGCCTCCAGGCTCACTTCTTGTTTCTTGATGACTTCAGTTCCGGGTTTTGTCACTGTCTCCAGCCTTGCTCCTACGCTAGTCTGGGCAATACCAATAAACACTCATACCTTGTTTTATTGGGCCCCACGTTATTGTGCTTTTTCACAAATTGAAAGTTTGTGGCAATCCTGTGTCAAGCAAGTCTGTCGGCACCATTTTCCCAACAGCATGTGCTCACTTTATATCTCCATGTCACTTTTGAGAAGTCTTGCAATATTTCATACTTTTTCATTATTATTACATCTGTTATGGTGATCTGTGATCAGTGATCTTTTATGCTACTGTTGTAATTGCTTTGGGATGCCACGACCTGCACCCGTATAAGTGACAAAATTAATTTCATCAGTGTTATGTGTTCTTACTGCTCCACCAACTGGTGTTCCCTTGTCTCCCTCCCCCTCCTCAGACGTCCCTATTCCCTGAGACACGACAATGTTGAAATTAGACCAGTCAATAACCCTACAGTGGCCTCTAAGTGTTTAAGTAAATGGAGGTATTGCACACCTCTCACTTTAAATCAAAACCTAGAAGTGATTGAGCTTACTGAGGAAGGCACGTCAAAGCTGAGACAGACTGAAAGCTAGGTCTCTTTGTGTCAAACAGCCAAGTTGTGAATGCAAAGGGAAAGTTCTTGAAGGAAATTAAAAGTGCTGCTCCAGTGAACACATGGATGATAAGAAAGTGAAACAGCCTTATTGCTGATTTGGGGAAAGTTTTAGTGGTCTGGATAAAACATCAGACCAGCCACAACATTCCCTTAAGGCAAAGCCTAATGCAGAGAAAGGTTCTAAGTCTCTTCAATTCTTCTCTTGCTGTTCCTCCTGCACTCCCCGCCCTCTCACCCTGTGTTCATTCTCTGTGTCATTGGTGCAAGGCTTTTCTTTCTTTCTTCTCTGGAAATGGTTTTAGTGTCTCCTTTCCGAATAAGGAGGAATCCTGGTTTACAACCCATAATATGGTTGTAACCACCTGGCATTAATTTTCTTCAAGTGATTCTTTTCCACATTCATGGAAGAACTCCTCAGGTAATTGTCCTGCTAGTGGAAATGGATGTCTTGCATTATTTCTGTTCTTCCTGTTAGAAACATGAGAAATTCACTTAATTGCCAGACAGAGATACAGAGACTAAGACCTTATATTTTTTTCCTCTTTTAGACTCATTATTCTGAAATGAGTTTCAAAAATAAGCTTTTGGGACTTGGGAGGAAAAGCATTCAATGCTTAATACTTACACCAGATAAATTTGGAAAAGACAATGAATTTTAAGAAAATGCCCGCACTCTGTAGCATGGGGAGTTTAGAGCATATGGCATTCACTTATTAAGTAGGAACTAACTACAGACTTTCTAGTTAGCAGCAAAAACAAGTCTTGTTTTTTAAAGACTTTATAAAATTGTTCAGGGTTCAGTGTGGAAGCAAAGAACTAATTTTAGTGTAAAACAGTGCCCCCAATGAGCACGTACAAACAGGACGATTTGGCAGTGGGAACGTTGTCTTTTATGTCAGTTTTGCCCACGCAGGTGGCTTCGCTGCATACGTGTCGCCCCCCAACAGATGCTGAAAAATGTGTCACAGAAGCCTTAATATTTTTAACCTTAGACCCAGTCATTTTATTTCTGGAAATCTAGCCTAAGGTGGGAAAAAAATCTTTGCATGTGGTGGTGTTCACCTGTAATCCCAGCTTCTCAGGAGGCTGAGGTGGGAGGATCGTATGGGCCCAGGAGTTCAAGACCAGCCTGGGCAACATAGTGAGACTCTCATCTCTAAAGAAAAAATTAATTAATTACAAAAAATCCTTAATGTGGAAAACTCTTTAGATACAAAAATGTTTATCATAGTATTTTATAAAATAGCATAAAATTAGAATGAACCCAGATGTCCAATGCTAGGTCAGTAAATATATCTGCTTGATAAAATGTAATGCAGCTATTAAGAGTGATGCTTAAAAGTGGTTATGCTAACATGGAAAATATGCTTGAGATAAAGTGTTGAGTGAAAAAAATTCATACTTCTGCATAAACTAGGACACCACCACCACCACTACCATCTACAAAGAGAGAGAGAAATGAGACTGAAATGAACCAATGTGTTAATAGTGGTTGTGTTTGTTTGATGATGTCAGGGTGATTAATTTTCTCTTATAGCATTTATTAATAATATCTTTCAAGTTTTCTTAAATGGAAAGTTTTTTGGGGGGTGGGAATTTTAAAAATCTCACAAAAACTGCAAGGGAAGAAACTCAGAAGAATGAGAGGGGCAGAGAGCTGTTGTAGACTCCTTTTGGTGTACACTTGGGGGTTTGTTACCCTTTGACAGCTGTTTTGCAGAATTGAGACTCCAAAAGAAAGAGACACAAAGAGTTGGGGTAGGAAGGCTGCCCCGACTGAGCCAGATGGAGGTAAGCATTGTTGAGCTATCACCTACCCTTGTCTGGAAATTCAGAGTCAGCGCTGCGCACCTTGCCTCTGAGTTCTCCTTTGTCTGGCGTAGCTCTGGACTATGAGCGGGTGCTCAGCAGTGTTTGTTGAGTTTAGAATCAACAGGCAGAGAGTGTAGCAGATTCCATTGGCCACATTACAGATGTTATGCCTTTAGGGTGTTACCTTTGGATTTTGAACAACAAAGTGAAGGAAATTTGTTTTTCATTTCCATCCAATTTGAAGTAAATATCCGTGAGCATTACTGCTCAACAAAACCACCTTCCCAGCCTTTGGTAGTTCCTCCCAAATGGCTCAGCCATTTTGTTTAAAATAAAGCTGCAGCTATTTTGGTTAGGGTATGCTTAAAAGTTCTGTAATCTTGTTTATAGAATTCTTAATTATCCTTGAAGTAGCTAACTTTAATTAAAGTATGTGTCTCTGAACCTCCTGCTGGTGGAAGATGTATTACCAAAGGGTAGCTGGGTTTGTGAAACCCACAGTAGATCAGGCTGATGTTAAAGATCATTAAATAATTTCCCTCCTGCCATGGTACTGAATTGGAATTTTTTTTTTTTTATCGCCTAAAGCAATTTTACACTCCTCTTTGTTATCTATCTACTAGGATATTATCTAGGACCAAATCTCTTTATAATGTTATTGCTTATATATGTTTGAATACAGCCACAGTTTGAAAGGCCGAGTTGAGCACAATACTTTATTGTAAGCTTTTATATTTGGGACCGTTTTCTTTTGAAAACGTACACTCCAGTCTAGTTCCAGCATTTATTTCAACTTTCACTATATTGAAACTTCAAAAAAAAAAAAAAAGAAAAAGAGAAAAAGAAACTTATTTATTGCATTCGGGCCTTGGGTCTCTGAAGAAACACAGCATAAAAAAGGATCCCATCAGAGAGGCACTTTGAAGTCCTCTGGTCCAGAGGTAGAAACTGGTGGACCAAAAGGCATCAGTAGATCATTCTCCCATTTCCCCAGGTGATACGGTACATTGGCGAGACTAATGAATTCCATGGGCGCGATTGCTATAAATTGAGCTCCTTGGTTAATCACGATATGGTAAAGGGAAACTATGACAATGAGTTAAGTATCTCAAGGTGCAAGCAGGAGTATTACAGGCAGAGATGGTGAATCTCTACGTGTCTATTCCAGGGAGAAGTCACTACTCCCTCTGTGACAGAAGGGGAATAGTGCAATTACTCTGCCACCATGTAGTTGACTGGTTTCCTGCCCTGTGCTATTGGAAAGGGGTCCTCAGCAGTGGTGATAGTCAGGTTAGGCCTGGAAAGGGTAAGTCCATGAAGCTGGACTCAGCTATAGCCTTGTTGTTGGGCCTGTGGGGACAGGCTGTTGGACCATGCTGCTATGTCCATTTTGTACAAAGGCTCATTGAATAAGCACTGGGGAAGAGGCTGAGTGACCTCTACAGGTGTCATCTTGTCCATTTGGTTGCTTAGAGCTTCTTCTGCTGTGGGGCTGCCACATAGGTATTCAGATAACACTGCACTGTGCCCACTCTGAAAACTCCATCCACACACCTCTTCCCTGGCCCCCTTGTCACTGATCTTTCAATCCGGTTCCTTCCCATCCTGCCACACTGTTAGCTACAGCTCACAAATTGATGCAGGTCCATTTTTCTGGGCATCTCTCAGTCCAGACAATGTGAAAATCAATATACCACTTGAAATTCTGTGCCCCAGAAGGAATTCCCTTCACTGCTGTCCTGCAGAGCCACCCTTGAGTGGCGGTGTAATGCTACAGCTGTCCACTTCTGGTTGGTGTCAGCCATATTTCACAGAATCGTCCATAAATCAGGCTTGAAGTTTTCCCTTTTCTATTGGCTGATCATGAAGAAACTTTCCATAAGGACACAGGTATGAATTGAGGGAGAGGAGACAAGGCCACAGGCATAGGTGACACAGGAGTATTTGAGTCACCTGCACATACGGTTTATACCTTCTGGAACTGCTTGAGTTTGATTCCTTATACACCATTGCCACTTGACAGCAGATGCCTGCGGTACACACCTAGCCTCAAAAGAAGCAGACAGCGAGGCCTCCTCTGATCACATGGCTACTTGATGTCCCATGTCAGGCATTCTATGCCAGGACTTGGCAGCAAGCATGAGCTATTTCTCAAAAGCAGACTACCATGTGTAGAGGAGGGTGTGGCTCTGCCCTAACACCCTGTAAGCATTTGCAGTGCGTTTCCCACAGCTTCCCAGAGGTCCTGGATGGCATCTCTGTTTGTTATGGACACTTTACAAATCACTGGATCTGTTGGGTCATTCACAGCCCCAAGGACAGATAACTGCTGCCTGGACTTGCTACTGAGCCTCTTCTTGCTCTGGGTCCCATTCAAAACTGGCTGCCTTACAGTTTACTCAGTAAATGAGTGAGAGCAGAACACTCATAGGTGCTGTGTGTCATCTCCAAAATCCCAACGATCCCATTAAGCTTCAAGCCTCTTTTTTCACTGAAAGGCTAAAGGATGATGATGATTATAACAACAGTCCTAGGCTATCTAAGACAATCCGTCAGAGAAACAATAGACTAAACTGTAGTGGTTGTGAATGAGGCTGCAGCTGAGAGGCGATGTGCTAACCCTGCAGGGCCTGGGCGGGGTGCTGCTGGGCTGGTGTGGGGTGGGCTTTTACTTTGGGCACAGGTGTTTGTCTTTGGGATGCTTGGCTTGAAGTACAGAGGAGGCTGGTTTAGAATTTGACTTTTTGTCACACATTTGAAAAATACTCCTCACTTAGAGTTCACTATTTACATACATTTTATTTTTTCTTCTTCAAGATTATCTGTATTTCTGTCTTCTTTTAGCTTATTGAAGGCTATAATGAGGGCCATTTTCTGTTTATGTATAGCATGCATCTCTGAGTTTCAAAGTCATATATTGAATTTTAGATGCTGTTTAGGCATTTTAGATTATTTTATTTGTCACAGAATACTTGGCACTGTCTTAGTAACAGCACTCATGGTGGGACTTGGTGAAATTTTGCCAGTAATTATTAACAGGTTGATCTCAACTCAAATTACTTAATCAACAAATAGATGCCATCAATCCACAAGTAATTGAGTGGGGGTAGAGGCTTGAGGGACTCTGGTGCTGTGGGCTTTCTTTTAAGCCCAGATGCTCTGATCTAGCCAGCTCTTCGTCAGTCAGCCCTGAGAACTGATGCTCTATAGCACTAAGCCCATTACACAGAAACTCTCAAAAACTGCCTATTTCCAATAGTCATTTGAATCTGAATGAACAGATAAAAGTGTTTAGATCAGATTTAAATTATTTTAAGTTCACTGCAGTAGGAGACGACCTTCCTCCAGTCACAGAATGATTCCAGAACATGCAGACCAAATGTAAGTCGTGTACCTTCTAAAGGATGTACTAGAAAACTAAAGTATGTGGATATTTTAGAAAATTTTGTTTTGAAACATTTAAAATGACAGTGCGGACTACAACTAGTACAGAAGTTGAAAGCGTTCCCTCAGTGTTCAACAGAAATTAAGGGGAGTGGTCCCAAGAATTCTGCCTGCTCTTGACAAAGCCTCATTCCTGCTCTCCCACCCCAGTCATCACAGCTCACAACACTGTCTGCCTTGGTACCATCAGGACCAATCTCACTGATCCCTAAACCCCTGTTCATCCATCCCCACAAGAAGCCCAGGTCTCCTGAATCATTCTGCATCCCTTTGACTCTGATCCCCACTCACCTCTATGCATTCCCTCCTCTCACCCTGTCTCCCACTTGTCCTCTTCCCCCATAAGCGCTGTGATGGTCAGTCACCACCAGTATCCCCTGGAGCATCATCTTCTCTGATTTCACCTCCTTCCCTATCTCCCTCTCATGGAGGTGCTGTTTTTGTCCAGCTACCACTGGGCCTGCAGGTGGTAGAGGTGTCCTCCTTGCCTCTCAGTGTTGCTTGAGGTTGTTCAGGATGCCACTTCTCTACAACAAAACAAAAACTGTGTTAACAGACTCTGCTCCCTACTGTCCTCCCTTGTCATACTCCCTGCTGATTCCTGAGCCCTTCCCTCTAATTCTGTTACAATTAGTGTTAGGGGTCCCCAGAGAAACAGAACCAATAAGATGTGTGTATGTGTAGGAAGAGATTTATTGTAAGGAATTGACTCACACAATTATGGAGGCTGGCAAGTCCAAAATCTGCAGTCTGGGCTGGCAGGCTTGAATCCCAGGAGAGCCGATGGCGCAGATGAAGTCCAAAGGCAGTCTACTGGAGAATTCCCTCCCGCTCAGGAGATCAGTCTTTGTGTTCTATTCAGGCCTTCAGCTGAGTGGATGAGGTCCACTCATGTTATGGAGGGCAATCTGCTTTACTCAAAGTCCACCAAATTGAATGCCAATCTCATCCAAAAACATCTTCCAAGTTGACACATAAAATTAATCTTCACAAATCCATCCCTTAGTAACTTGGCAACCATATGCATCTCCTTAAACCATACTTAATCTCCAAATAAAGACAATAATGAGGCCATACTTCCACCTAACCTTATAAAACTGTCCTGCACACAACTGGAAACTCACTAACCTTTTCCGCAGAAGAGGATGCAAAGTCCTTGGATGATGTTTATTCTTCTCCTTGGTATCCCATAACTGAAATACTAGGATGTGAAGATCACACTACTTAAATCCTGTGCTATAAAGTCAGTACTTCTTATGCTATGTGGTAAGGGAAGAAGAGAGAGAAGAAAACAAAGATATTTGCTACACACACACATATTCTTAACAAAATAAGGAGGAAATACTCATGACAGTTACAGTTCTTGTTTCTGCAACTGGTTATATGGTCATAGCTGGTATTCAGAACTGCCTTCTTCTACCAGCCAGCCTCTATCCCCTTTGCCCTCAGCTAGCACCTCCCTGGACATGATTCTTTATCCTCCCTTTCTTGATGGAACTGCTTCTGGGATAGTTTGGGGTGATTTGATATTTAGAGAGATGATTCTTCCACTTCTACAGCCCTGGTCACTTAGCTGCCCAGCCTTCTCTCTCCAGCGACATTGTCCTAATCTGCTGTATTGCTGGAAACGCATTCCTTTTTTGTGTGAATGCTTCCGCACATGCTCTCCCTGTGCCTCTCTGGCTGGAGTTCATGGTAGTGTTTGCTACCTCAGTAGTTTCTATGCAGGACCATGCTCCCTTGTTAACCCCAAGAATTTCCCTGAGTCCCGGAGTCTTTCTCTGTTAAGGAGCAAACTGTGCTTGATGAAGGCTGCAGCAATCACATAGCTCTGTGAGGAGCTTCTCTCAGCTCTCACCTGGACCCAGCCTTGCCCATGCTAAGCACCTCCCTGCCTTCCAAAGTGGTAATACCACTGATGGCTGGAGGGCACTGTGAGAGCTCCCTCCAACCTGCTGGTGTTGCTGGAGCCCAGCGAGCTGCTGTGGGTGGTGGTCGGGGGAGGTTCCTGTTAGGATCAGAAGCCATCTTGTCCCTTCTGCTTTACCATTTCTCTTTGGTTGGGAGTGGAGAACAAATTAGCAGCCTTCCAGTGTCATAGACTGCCAGACCGTGAGTCAGAGCTCAGCCTCACAGATAAGCCTCTCTGCTGTGCTGAAGTTATACAGCATATAGTGTTGTGTCCTGCCTTCCCACTCAGCATCGCTTGAGCGTTTTCTCATGCCATTGCAAATACTTGTCATAAATGCTATTTCTAATGGCTGCCTAATATGTCACTGTATGTACTGTATTTGCCTAAACTTGGAAAGGTATTTTTTATTTTTCTTTGGGTTGCAGAGAACGAGAGCCTTACATTTTAAACATTTATCAAAATACAAAGTTTTCTGTCCCCCTTTAATAAGTTATACTCATTTTTAAAAGAAATTAGGATATGAAATAGTTCCTTTTGTCTATTCTTATTCTTCTTTACTTTTTCTGCTATTTTAGTGAAGAAGTCTTGCCTTTCCTCTGTAAAGCAAGTTCTGCTGGTTATTGTTCAGGCAGAGTCACATGACATTGCTAAGAGTATCTGTATGACCCATCTGAGAAAGGAGGTTAACCTGTTTAAGAGTTCTCATGACCTTCTATTTCAGATGGTTAATACTGAAAGGTGAAATAAAAGCGAAGCCTATCAGAAATCCATATCAAACACATAAACATATTACACACTTGACATTAATTGCCTATCCTTCAAAATCATCCATATTTTGACTACTAGACACTTTTTCTTGTTTTTGAAGGCAAATGTATGAAAACTGTAATTCCAAATTAACACCATCTCTTCCCTAAGAATATTTCTAACTTTGTTTTTTCTAACTTTTTATGCTGAGAGAGGGAGGCATAGTGAATTTATAATTTAGGGTGCTGTGTTAGGAAGGAGTTGGAAACGGAAAGAGTAGACCTAGGAAAATTATGCCAGGGGCCTTTTTATCATGCACAGGAATTACATATTTTTTAAAGAAGGGAATTAATCCTTTTAAAGTATGTATTCTTCCAGCTCTGTGAGTCTATGGGAGAATTTTTTATCTATGGAACACATTCTTAGGATGTAGAGGGAACATCTATCTGTCCCTGCAGGTAAACCATAAAACATTGAAGTAGGAGCAGACAGAAGGGACAAAGGATCCAAAATGATCTGCTGCAACTTTCCTCACCGTCTTTCCACAACCTCACCATCCTCCCATATTCTAATACCAACTGATTGTGGGAGAAGGGAAGAGATTTTTCCAGGATGCTTTGGGTGGCTGCATATTGGATAAAAATAGATCAGACCACCTTTGCACTCAATGTTTATTTCTGAGTCTAGCTACTGAAGCCATCAAAAAAACTAAATTTTTATTAGGTGGTTTTAATCGTCCATTTGAAAAATTGTACCAGGGCGATACCAGCAAGTGGTTTTCTCTAGATCATGGGATGTGGTGGCGGCCTGGGGTGACAGGTCCAGCCACCCCAAGTGGAGATGATGGGGGGGTTCATTGGTAGCTACCAGCGTGTCATGGTGCTCACCCTGATAACTTGTAAATTATACATGTGAACTTGTAAGTCGTCTCCTAGTTGTTTAAGTTCATTAGAGGGAGGTCATTTTGGGGGCAGTAAACTGAAGATTTTTTGTTCTTGGCAGTCAGTGCTCCTCAGGTTTTCTGCAGCTCCATGTCATCTAAGTCAGATGAGGCTTTCTTTCACTGTGTGGAGGGATGGCTCTCCCACTAATAAGACTGAGCTATGAGGCTCAGGAAGAGGAAATCTAGGGGGAAAACGGAAAGCCTGACCATCGACCCGAGTGGTACAATAGGAGAGGAGTATGGGTGGGAGAGGAGGGTGGGCGGGAGAGGAGAGTGGGTGGGAGAGGACCAGCGACTGCCAAGAACCAAAAATTTTCAGTTTACTGTCCCTAAAATGTCCTTTCTTTAACAAACTTAAATGACTAAGAGACAGCTTAAAAGGTCACGTGTCTAACTTAGAGGTTATCAGGGTGAGCACTGTGACATTCCTGTAGCTGCTGAGAGGGAAGGCAAAGAGATCAGGAGTGTGTATCTTGATGCTTCTCTTCTTGGGGTAGAAGATCAGAGGGTGTGAGTGTGTGTCTTAGAAACATTCAGCAGGAGATACTGAGTAGCCTGAGGGTATTGAGGATATGGTGGGAGGACTAGTCTGGGGGAAGCTGTAAGCCTCTCTAAGAAGCCCTCTTTGTCACTGTGTCCACCATGGCCCAGGAACAATGGTGGTTCACTGATTGGGGGAGCTGTCCACTGAGGTGTCTACCAAGCATGCTCTGGGCCCTGCCCTCCTCCTCCCTCCTCAGGGCACTAGCCCATTCTTCAGGTAGCCATTACCACACTGTCCAATGGTCCTTTATTTCCAGCTGCCGCAGGCTCTATTCTAAAAGTGAAGGTATGAAGAAGCAGGACTCATCTTGGGTCATAGGATTAAGTCTCATCATTTGTGACTAGGAGAACCCTCTGAGGTTTGCATGTTAAAAATCCAGGCTCTGCAGCTGTTATTTGCTTACACTGTAATTGTGGTGTTTACATATAAATTGATACTTCTAAGTAAGTACTTGATAATAATTTACTCTCTTGGGAAGGTAAATATTCTTCTTTTCTTATCTACTATTGGTTGTCTTAATCCTTTTATTTTGAGAACAAATGGAACAGTAGATTTTAGCCTACTGTGTTTGATCACAAATTCAGAATTGCTGAAGTCTGAATTAGTGAGGTTTTAATGTATGTTTTTTCATGATCTTATGTTCTGTAGTATAATTATGTGGTGTATTCCAAATGTAGCCAGCTGCCTGCTCTTATACTGTACTTTTATTACAGACAGAAGAAATATACCAGAATTTTATATAGTGGAAGGAACAAAGAGCATCATTATCTAGTTGAAACTGAAGGGGAAATTCTCCGTGGGCTAAAAGGCTGCGTATTTTTATTGAGTGTTCATTAGTGGTCTTCTGTGAAGGGGATTAACATTAAAACACCCAAAGGATGTGAAGCAGACAGAGAGAAGTCCCAAAAGGCAGGGGAGGCTTCACACAGGGATTCCACTGTGTCCAGATGGTCAGGAAACAAAATAGGGGATTGCAGGCATCTCTCTAATGTCAAGATGGCAGGGAAATATTCTGGGCTCTAATACAGGCATTAGCCTTTTTTTGTTTCCTCTAAGACCAGTCACTGAAGATAAAACCAGAAAAATAAAATCAAGATTTATAAACCAGGCCATTTATTTGCCAATAATGTATGATATATGTATGTGTGAGATTTCAGAGCCCACAGTCTCTATGGTAATCTCAGTTACTGCATAGAGACAGCAAAGAAGGCTCCCCACCTCCACCCCATGAGCCTGGGAATACTGGGAGGTACAGAGCAAGAGTCTACACATGCTTTGTAATCCCTTCTGTTTAGACCGGTGTTTCTCGAACTTGGCATTACTGGTATTTTAGATGGAGTAATTCTTTGTTGTGGGGGGGCTGTCCTTGTATTGTGGGATGTTTAGCAGCATTACTATCCTCTCCTTATTGGGTTCCAGTAACATTACCCCAGTTATGACAACCAAATCTTTCTCTAGACATTGCTGAATGTTCCCTGAAGGATAATAATATAGCCTTCAGTTGTGAACCACTGGTTTAGACCATAGTTCTCATTTAAGAAGTTACAACTCCTGTCCCCTTGCCCCCCCCCCCACTCCTGCTAACTCCAGCCACTTTGCGCTCAGGGTGTGTGTGTGTGGGGGTACCCATCTAATACCATTCAAAATGATTTAACAGGACCTGCTGCCACCAAGTATGGCCAGCAGAGGCCATGGAAGTTTCCAACTTCTTCCAGGATCTAATAAGCAGAAAATGCAATCAAATCTCACAATATAGGGATAGTGAAATCTCCCCTCCAGTTTTCAACTTCCAGACCTGCTCTTATTTGTCAGAAATAAAATTATAGTTGTCACCTCTGTTTAGTAGAGGAGGAAGTTTTGCCTAAAACACATGAGCTTGGAACCTCCATGGGGTATCAGGAGAAGCAATGGTTTAGATGGAGGTCACAGGGGCTATAGGAGCTGGTGTCTGATAGTCTTGGGGTGATGGCATCCAGACTCTAGGAAACAAAGGGTTCCCTGCACAGCAAGGCTTGGAGCTGGCCAGCTCCTTCTGCAGTACAGGGGTCCCTGGTAGAATGTGAGTATCAGGGAGTGACTGGGGACAGCCATTTGTTAGCTAGAGTGCCCTGGAGCCAGAGGGACCTTTTTGTTCATTCTTTTTCTTTTTCCCCAATCAATCATGTAGTCCATACCTCCTGAGCCAGGCATTGAACAAAGTCCCAAAGATTGAACATTTAATAAGATGGATTTGCGAAACAGTAAGAAACAAAAGTAGGAAGCCCTGCCAGTGATCCTGTCCAATCTTGAGGCATAGCCAGCAACCTTGCTTGATTGTAGAGTCCAGCCCCATAGCTCTGTCCAACTATGGGGCACAGTCCACAGGCATACCTGACCTGAGAGCCTGGTAGCAACCTTGATGGACTGCAGAGCATACCTAGTGGTCCTGCCCAGGCAGAGAACACAACCAGTAACCCTGCCCAACTGCAGGCCCCACCACCCCCTCCCCCCTGCCCCATGGCCCTGCCCAACTGTGGAACACAGCCCGAGGCCCGGTTCAATTACAGCCTAACCTGTAGCCCCAAGTGAACACATAGTTCAGCCAGCAGCACCACCCTGCTGGGGATCACAGCCTGGGGCCCCACCCAACCAGGGGCAATTACAGACGCTAGCCAGCAGCCCTGCCTAAACACGTGAGCCCAGCCAACAGCCCCTTCTGAATGTGGAGCCCAGCCAGCAAAGCTACTCAACCAAAGAGCCCAGTTAAGAGCTTTACCCAACCTCAGAGCATGGGTGGAAGCCCTGCCAAACTGGATACCCTGACGGCATGCCCACAGACACTATCAGCGGGCCCATCCAGTACCTCAGGCTGGGTTAACTGTTGAAGGTCTTTACCTGCCCAAATGTACCTGTAAAGCATGAAAAAGGTGATTAACTCCTCAATGTGCAGACATCAATGCAAGATGCAAGGATCATGAAAAATCAAGGAAATTTGATGCCATCAAAGGAAACTTAAAAAGCTCCAATATCTGACCCTATAGAAATGGATATCTATGAGCTGACTGACAAAGAATTCAGAATAATTCCTTTAAAGAAGCTTAGTGAATGACAAGAAAACACAGATAGCTAAATGAAATTAGGAAAACAATACATGACAAAAATGAGTTCGACAAAGAAAGAGAAACCGTAATACTAAAAAACCCCAGAAATCCTAGAGTTGAAGAATACGATGACAATGACTGAACTGAAAAATTCAATAGAGAGCTACAAGAGTACACTCAATTAAGCAGAAGAAAGAATCAGTGAACTCTAAGGCAGGTCCTATGAATTTTCTTTCTAGTCAGAGGAGCAAAAGGAAAAAAAAAACGAATGCAAAAGAGTGAAGAAAGCCTACAGGAATTTATAATATTGTAATGATAGTGCATAAATCATTCTCAACTCTGATGTGAAAGTTTTTAAAAAGTGTTAGAAATAACTATAGTTACAATAATTTGTTATTGGACATACATAAAATATGTAAATTGTAACAATAATGACCTAAAATATGAGTGAAAAGGAGTAAAAGCATAGTTTTTGTATATGATTAAAGTTGTTTTAAGCTTAAAATAGTATATTTTATGTAAGCCTCATAATAACCAAAAAAGTAAAAACTTGTGGAGGATACACAAAAGATTAAGAGAAAGGAATAAAGGCATACCGTGACAAAAGTCTTCAAATTGCAAAGGACTACGGCAAGAGAGGAAGACAAGAAGAACAGATCTATAAACAGTCAGAAAACAATTAACAAAATAGCTATGGTTTGTCCTTACCTATCAATAATTACTTTAAATGTAAATGGATTGAATCCTTCAATCAAAAGACATGGAGTGACTGAATGTGTGTGTGTGTGTGTGTGTGTGTGTGTGTGTGTATGTATAAAACAAAGTCCAATGATTTTCTACCCACAAGAGACTCACTTTTAAGAACACACACAGGCCGAAAGATGAAGGAATGGAAAAAGATATTCCAGGCAAATACTAACCAAAAGAAAGCAGTCCTTACATCAGGCAAAATACAGTTTCAATCAAAAATGGTCATAAGAGACAAAGAAGGTCGTTATATTATGATAAAGGGGTCAAGTCATCAAGAAGATATAACAATTGTAAATATTTATGCACCCAATGTTGGAGCACCTAAATATATAAATTATAAAGCAAGAACAGAGCTGAAAGGAAAAATAAATAGCAACACAATAACAGTGAGGGACTTTAACATCCCACTGTCAACAAGACATAGATCATCCAGACAGAAAATCAATAAGGAAAGAACAGATTTTAACAACATTATAGACCACGTGGATCTAACGGACATACACAGAACATTCCCGTCTAACAGCAGCAGCATCCACATTTTTCTCAAGGGCACATGAACATTTTCCACGATAGATCATATGTTAGGCCATGAAATAAGTCATAACAAATTCAAAAAGTTTGAAATCATTTTAAGTATCTTTTTCAACCACAATGTTACTAAACTAAAAATGAACAACAGGAGGAAAATTGGAAAATTCCTAAATACATGTAGAGTAAACAACACATTCCTGAACAGCCAATGGGTCAAAGAAGAAATCAAAAGGAAAATAAAAAAAATCTTGAGATTTTTAAAATATTTTACCATACACCAAAACTTATGAGATGTAGCACAAGCAGTTCTAAGAGAAGAGTTTATAGTGATACATGTCTACATTGAGAGAAGAAAAATTTCAAATAAACAACCTAACTTTATACCTCAAGGAAGTAGAAAAACAAACTAGGCACAACATCAGCAGCAGGAAGGACATGATAAAGATTAGAGAGGAAATAAATAAAGACTAGAAAAACAATAGAAAAGATTAGTGAAACCAAGACTTGGTTCTTTGAAAAGATGAACAAATATTGGCAAATCTTTAGCCAGAGCAACCAAGTGGGGGAGGGGTGGAGAGAGAGGACTCAAATAAATAAGACTATAAATGAAAGAGGAGACATTACAACTGATACCGTGGAATTACAAAGGATTGTGAGAGACAACTATGGACAATTATACACCAATATATTTGTTAGCCTAGAAGAAATAAATTCTTAGGAATATACAACTTTCCAAGACTGAAAAATATAGAAAGAGAAAATCTGAGCAGATCAATAATAAGTAAGGAGATTTAATCAGTAACCAAAAACCTCACAACAAAGAAAAGGCCAGGAGCAGATGGCTTCATAGGTGAAATCTACCAAACATGTAAAGAATTAACCCCAGTCCTTCTCAAACTTTTCCAGAAAATTGAAGAGGAAGGAATACCTTCAAACTCATTTTATGAGGCCAGCATTACACTGACAGCAAAACCAGATAAGGACACTACAAGAAAAGAAAATTACAGGCCAATAACTCTGATGAACATAAGTTGTTTCAATATTCTGTCTTTTCTCTGGCTTGCAATAGTTTGGCTATGATGTGTCTAGATGTGGATCTTTTAAAGTTTATTCTACCTGGAATTCTTCGAGCTTCTTGGATGTGCGTATTAATGATTTTCATTGAATTTGAGAAGTTTTCCACCATTATTTATTCAGATATTCTTCTGTCCCTTTTTATCACCCCTGCTTTTCTGGGACGTCTATTAGGAATATTTTGATGTGCTTGATGATGTTCTACAGGTCTCTGAGGCTCTCTTCATTTTTTTTTCCTCATTCTTTTTTCTTTCCTTACCTTAGACTAATCTCAATTAGTCTACCAGCTGATGCTGGTTTGACCATGCTGCTGCCCTGGGTTCAGCAGGGCTGACCTTTCCAGACCAAGGTGTATCTGTTCCTGAAAGCTCGATGTCATGTGTTGGGAGGTAAAGATCTGCTCATTAGGGCATGTGGCAGAAGACAACCTGCTTCACATTCCTCAGTGGAATCCACCAAGTCGATGTAATACAAAATTGGCTCTTGCTTTTGGAAATAAACCAGTAAATATGTGTGTATATATATACATGTGCACATGCACACGTGTGTGTGTATGTATTTTTAATAGTAATATATGCATAATAAAATTTAGCATCTGAACCATTTTTAAGTGTATAGTCAGTAGTGTTAAGTACATTTACATTGTTATCAAACAAATCTCTAAAGCAGTATATTTTTAACATTGAATCCTATATGCTGAAATTCTCTTCATTATTCAAGGGTAATGGCACAGTTTGTGGACTTTCCCAGTCCTTTGGATCTGTGTTCTCTTCCCTGATGAAGCAATTCTCATACACACAGACTTGTTATTAGCCACAGAAGGACTCAGGTATAGGGGAGGGTAGGATCCATTTCTACTGACCTTGGGCGGCTTAAACTACTGTGGTAAACAAGGAGGCTACAGTATGGGTTAAATGATGTTTGAACTTTTTTGGGTAGATTGTAATGAAGTATGTGACTTGGAGGTAGTGTCTCATGGTGGGCAGAGCATTAACTTTGAAGTGAGACCAATTATTTGAATGATAAATTTGTAACCATCCGTAAGTTACTGAATCTCTCCAAGACTGTTTCCCTCTAGGAAGAAGGAGACTATTTGTATCTATTGACTGCTTAGGTGAGGACTTATACAGTTGTTATTATTGACTATGCTTTTTTGTTTGTGAAAATCAAAAGGCAACTTTATCTGTCATTTTCCTTTTACTTGGAGTATTTGTCTCCTGTCCCCCAACACACAAGAATACATACTATAAATATTAGTATCTGTTCCTGTGTTTTATAATCCCAATATTTTTGAATCAATGATTTAAAAAGCTTTATGGATAGATGGTAATAACAGTCGATGTCTTCAAGCTTTAGTTTAAAAGGCCTAGAAGATGATTTCAGCTGCCCTTCAACTGAGGAAGTGAGGAAGCAAGAGTCCTATCATTTATATATATGTGGTTATGCCACTTAGAGTTTTTGATTGCAAAGGGCAGGAGCAACACTTAGCTAACTCAAGCAAAACAAGGAAATTTTTGGAAAGAGACTTGGAGGCCTCAGAGAGAGGAGAACTAGATGGTTTTAAGAGTCTTAGCACTTGGTAGCAAGAACAGATGGAGATCCTTTTGATTGGGGGCCACTGGAATTACTCAGCTCTAACTACAAACACTCTTTTTGTTACTTGGTACAGAATTCAAATTTTAGAGGAGAAAGTCTAATCTACCTAATGAGAGTCCTCTGCTTATACTTTGCCTAGCAGGACAAAAGCCTAATTATAGATAGTTCCCCCAAGACAATATGAAATGCGAGAGTAGAAGTTCCCCAGAATGAAGCTGGGTGGTGTTACCAAATTGTTGGGGGATTGTGATGGATATTGTACAGCAAAAAATAACATGTCTACTCTGCAAGTACAACTTTGTAGGAACTACCTGTGTTGATGAAAGCCTGGTAGGCAGAAGACACTTTGATTTTAGCATAGTAAACACCACATTTTAAATGCAGGGTCTATGAGAAACCTCTCCTCACCCTCTGAAACTTTTCGAATTTTGATTGATGTTTAGAAATTCAACTGATAAAGATTTATAAAGTAGTGGATAGGGTGGTACAAAGTCATGTCACCTGGGAGTTGGCTTCAGGATCTAGTAGAATGCTGATATCTGTCTGTGAAGAGAGAAGGTTAAGGATTTATTCTTTCAAAATAGGAAGGTAGAGAGCCTAGAGTCTAAACTCAAACTGAATTTGACTCCACTTCTTTGACTTCCATTGGCATTACGTCAGGCAAGTTGTTTAAGCAAGTTGAGCATCAGTCTTACCATCTGTAATATGGGACTGATGATTCCACCTTTCATAGTGTTACATGACATTATGCACAGCATCTAGTGCAGTCTCTGATAAACCAAGATGCTAGCATCTCCCCCAAACTCCCCACCACCCTCAAAAAAAATCATTCATTATCTTCTTGAGTAGGGATTAGGGAAACAAAGACTAACGATGTGTGGCCCCTGCTTTCAAAGAGTTCTGTTATTAGCAGACAACTGCAGCCTGCAGCATGAGCTGTGCCAAGGGAGAGGAGTGGGAGGTAGAAAAGGAGACACCTGGCTTGGTCAGGGAAGCTCTTCTAGAGTAGAGCTGTACCCTGACTCCAGGGAGCTGCACAGGTGAAGTGGTGAGGAGAGAGGCCTGAAGCACACAGTGCTTGGAGGGGACAGCAGGTGGTTTGGCAGGACTGGAGAGGAGTCACACCCACGTCCAGGGCAGGGCATGGGCACGGCAGGGGTCATTCAAGCGGGACGGGCCTGGGATCTCAAGCCAGGAAGTTTGTTTTTTTTCCTGTTCCTGGAAAACCTCTTTAGCTAATGGCGATCCTTTGAAATGTCTTTACTCTGCCCTAAAGGAGGGAAGAAGGGACTACCTGGCACAAACTGAATAATACGCAGGGATGTGGATGCCAGAAAGGACCAGATCGGGTTACAGCAGGTATCATTATTCCCTTCCAAATTAACAACTGCCATGGCACAGAATTCTTAAGTGATGCAAATAGATTAATGTTTTTATTTAGCCAGAACTAAGCCTGAGTTTCATAATTGATGTTTCTCCTTCTGGCCATAGGACTGCCTTAAGGCTAATAAGGATTTTTTTCTTTTATTTTGGTATTTACTTTTCCATCTGTTCTAGGAAATATTTGTTTAAAAGGGCATTTCCACTCAGCATTCACATCTTTCTCCTAATTCCTATAAATGAAGGAAGGCAAAGGAAACCAAAATATAAACTTGGATGCAAATTCAAATTCAAATTTTTTAGATTAAAATAAAATCACTCTTCTGTTCATCCCTCTAACTTGCATTTGTTCCAGGGAAATCTCCAAATTCAACCAGTCTTTATTTATGAGCTTAATTTCAGTAGATATTTCATTATTCCTTGGGCAAAGGGGAAATGTGATAACAGGTCTCCACAGTAACCTATCTAACTGATACTGTAGCTGGTGACATATTGACTGGTAAGTCTTTTCCTATGAAATGAACAATGTCATGTCTTCAGACTTCTCATCTTAATTCCTGCCAAAGAAATGATAAAGTTCATACATCAGCTGAGGGTATTATTCTCTCTAGTCTGCTTTCTTGTGTAGGTGGGTTGTCAGACCAGCTGGAGATTCGCTGGGGTTTAATGTCACATACCTGTGGGACCTTTCAGTTCTCTGTAGCTGCATCCTACACTGGAAGCCACTGAGGGTTAATCTGAGAAGCAGATAGCTTTGGGAGAGACAGATTGTATTCTGAGAACCTCCAAGTAGGAAGATTGTAGGACACAGTGCTTGAGTATGTGCCAATTAAGTTAGATCTTCTGGTTTAGCCAAGGGCTTCGAGTGTAGAAAATTGTTTGCAATTTGGAATGTCACTCACTTAAAATTTAAATAAATGTGGGCTTGTGGTTCAAGTTTAAATTTGAAAACGGCATGGACTTATAAAATTGTTTTTGTACGAGTGGAGGGAAAGCTTTGGTCAGGGTGTGATTGCTTCTTATAATCACCCTTGAGCAGCAAGGTAGAATAGTGAATAGATTTGAAACGTAAATTCAGGAGCCAGGTGTTGTCAGCTTGTAGCTTGGCACAGGCACTTACCTGTACTTACTTTTTTAACTCTCTTGTGCCTCTGTTTTCCTCAATGAAAGAGGAGGAAATATAAAAAATAAAAAAGGGTTCCTGAACGACTTTAGAGCAGAACCTGCCACAAATAAAATATCCCTACAAAAAATGTTAGATGATGATTATCATTGACATTAACATCACTTAGACTTGTATGTTTGGCCAATGGAGAAGGTGTTTCCAGAGGATGTGATGATGTTGTAGAAATTATGTCTGAGTTATCTAGAATTATTTTTTAACTTTCTAAAAACATTTTCAAGTGTTAATAGCATAAAGAGAATAATAATTAAAAAGTGCTTACTAAGTGCCAAGCATTATATATGTATGTTATAAAATATATAGCAAAAACTGAACCCAGTGCAGTCTGCTGTATATCCTATAAAGTTGTCTGCAGCTGTCACACACCATAGATGCTCAGAGCTATTATTAAAAATATTTTGTATCTCTGTGTACTTGACCCTGGATGTTCATTTATAAAATATGGACTACTGATGAATTTTCTGTCATGTTTCAGCTTTATTTTTCAGAAACCATATTATTTTTCATTTGCTTTTTTCTCCTAATATGAATAGTATATGTGTTTATTCTGATTATAAAGTCAATCAATACTTACATAGAGAAATGTAAAGAATATTACTGTCTTAATAATTCCAACTGTCTCTCTCTGCACTATGGTCTGATTTTTCGACGGTATACACCTGGTACTTTCAGAAGGTCCACAATGAGTATTTTGTATATATATATGTGTGTGTGTGTATGTGTGTGTGTGTGTGTATCTCATATCCATATCACATTTGTTTTCAAAGGATTTTACTAAACAATATACCAAGGCGATATCAATGGATGTATACATACTGAATTCTGTTCTCTCTTAAAGTGTGTGGATTATCAAACAGTTTAAATTTTTTGTAGCAAATTGATTTTGATACAAATACTGTAACTTCTACTTTTGAAATATTGTTTGATATATTTTTGTGTATTTTCCTACTTTTATCCTTTGAGTCCTTTTGTTTTAAATATGTAGAACCTAAAATTGATTATCTTTTTTTAACTCAATTTTAGAGTCTTTTTTTTTTTGGAAGTGGTTTTATTTCATTTATAGCTCTTATAAATGTTGGTCTTATTCCCGTGTCTTATTTTTGCCTGCTTATCCCCAAATCTGGTTCATCTCAGGGTCTGTTTCCTTTTTCTCTCACCCTTGGGTGAGTTTGTTTGTTCATATGTACTAGCAATTGTTGATTATATATTGGACATTGTGGCAGAGTTATTGCAGAGACTCTGGTTTCTGTAGTTTTTTTCTAAAGAGCATTGAGTTTTCTTCTTTAAGGCAATTAAATCATCTTGATGTTATAGAGCTTCGTTTTCTACTTTGCGAGGAAGCATGTCTTTCAGGTTTTTCCTTCTTCCTTTAGGAAGACATTCTTCCTTTAGAACTGGCGTAGATACCTTAATCCTGAAACATAGTCTTTCCTCCTAACTATGGCTCTTCCTTGGTTTCCTGGGGAAGCTTGAGGCATTTACCAAGACCCTCGAACTTGGCGGCACTCAACTCCACACTCTTCTTCCCTGTGAAGGGCAGTAGCTGAAATCTCTGCTCAGATTTGTCACTGTTCTATGTATTTCTTTAAAATGGGCTCTGGAATTGCTCCCACACATACACAGTTCTGGGGTCAGCCAAGGATTTGAAGGGCGTTTCTAGGTCGATTGTGGAGCTCCCCTCTGGGACTTCCTCCTTCCTGGGCCTCCCCTGCCACCTCAGTTTCCAGCTACCCTCGGAACCCTGAATCCTATCCTCTGCTATTTCATGAGTTCTAGTTATCTTATACATAGACTGCTGACTGTTTTCATTGGCAAAGCCTTATAAATACGGATGTTACCCAGTAAGTATGGTTCTCTTAAGGGTCAAATTCCTTGAATTTTTGTCTTCATTTGACTTCTCTCTAGTGCCTTCAAGTAGTTATTTTTATATTTTTTTCATAGTTTATAATTGTTATCTGCAGGAGGACTAGCCTGCTGCTACAATCTACTTCTGTATTGCTGGAACTCACTTGGAATAACTCAATTTTAATAGCTGCATAACTTTCCAAGGTATAGATATTCCCAAATTTATTCTGCCATCTCATTGTTTAGGAAAATTTGACTTGGTTTCTATATGTGTTGCCAGTGAAAACAATGCTGATGCTAAGAGGTCTCCTCTGGAACCAGACAGCTTGGTTCATTTCACATTATTAATCTCCTACTTCATAGAGGTGTTACCTTTAACACGGTATTCAGCCTCTCTTTGTCTCCATTTACTGATCTGCAAAATGGATTTCATAATTGTTTCTATCTCCTTACATCTGTGATGATTAAGTCGATCAATACATGTAAATATTTAAGCATTTATTTACCCATAGAATGAAATAAATGGAAGCCAATTTTGTTATTGTTATTATTTATCCCAGGTGTTCTGAAATTTTCTCTGATATGCCTTGATGTCATTTTTCAGTCATTGTTTTGGATACTCAGTGAGTTCTTTTAATCTGGAAATTAATATTCCTCAGTTTTAGGAATTTTTTGCGTTTTTAAAATAATTTATTCCTCCTCATCCTCTCTGTTATCTCTTCCTATATCTCCATTTTCTTCCTTTAGTCATCCGTTTTCTATGCCTCTGTTACGTTTTTTGGGAAGTTGCCTCAATTTTCCCTTCCAAGCTTTCTATTGAATTCTTTATTGTCATTATCATGTTTTCAATTAAGTTTATTTTTGTTCACGACTAAATATTTGTTTTTAATTTAGCATCCTGTTATTTTTTCATGCATGAAATAAATATCTTCTTCCATATTTGGATGATATCATAGCTTTTTCTTTAAAAAGCTTTCTTCCAATCTGAGCATTATATCTATTTCTTCTGTTATTCTTTTTGTTTTGTTCTTTGTCTTTCATGTTGGAGGGTTCCTCAAATATCTCATCATCTTGGGCTCTTTACTAACACTTAAGAGTAAACAATAAAATGCGGATTGGAGACTCCATGTGTGTGGGAAGGTCTCACTCATATGGATGTGATGCGTAGGCTTCACCGTAGGTTAAAGCAAACTATTTCTGGGGGAATCTCCAGAGTTCGCAGCACCTCCAGGGGCTTCCATTTGAACACATCAGTTTTTCCTCAAGGAAATCTCCTAATCTCTGGCTCAGGTATAACCTGAACGCCATTACCTTGAGAACCAAGTGTGGGAAGTGGGTCAGAGGCCTCAGTATTCTTGACGGAGGTTTTTAATGAGTCCTCCTGTTTACAGTGTGACTTTACATCGCACCCTCAGTGTGCTTGGAGTCTTTGAGTCCAGAGTTTCCCTTGCCCAGTCTCTCCTGAGGGAAGCTACCTTTCTGCTTCACCCTTCACCCTCTTTTATGGAGGAACCTGGTGCCCCCTGATTTTTTTTAACCTTTTCAAAACAAATTGGCATTATCTTGTTGCCTTTCCACTCCACAAACTTGGATTTTAGTTTTTTTCACTCTGCCGAGTCAGTTATTCTTTATCTATGCACTTCTTTTAAAATTTTGTTGATAGCACTCATTTGCTTACCTTTTCCTCTCTTGTTTCTTTGTTCCTGAGTTTTTTTAAAATAACTTTTTAGAATTCTTTTCCATCCTTTTTCTACAGTTTTGAGAGACATCATAGAAAATGAATGTTTTAATCCTGTACGTGTGACTAGAAGCAGTTTTGTTAAATGTAATCCTTTGTATCTTACAGTATTTTATCTGATTTATAAGCATTAAACATGGTATCTGAACATCCTCCCTTTTTTCTTATTAGCTCTTTTCCAGTGAGCGGTACATCATGAGTGATGCACTGAAGTCGTCCTTCACTGTTTGAAGTCTCATGGGTTTATGCCCAGTTAGGAGCATTTCTGTTCCATAAGGTGGAAGTGGTTGATGTTTTGCATGTTAATTTCTTTTCCCTATGGCCCAGTTTCAGTTTAGATGCTCAGAGCAGACTTGATCCTCTCCAGAACATCCTTCTCTTTTGCATCTCATAAAAGGATATATTAGGCCTGTGCTTTGGACTACTTTGCATGTCCAGCTGGACACGTTAAATCATATCACCAGTCTTAAGTTGGTTTGCTAAAGGTAGGTATCAAAATAGAGATTTAGAGCCCCAAAATGACATTTAAAATTATTTTAAATATTATTTACATTTTCTATTATTTGCTAGAATAAAATTATGCATTACTAAATATTTCTAGCTGGTTGATTAATATAATTTTGAGTAATTTAAACTAGGCACAGCTTTGCTTGATGGTTGAGAGCATGATCTTTGGAGGCAGTTACAAGCTGAGTGATGTTGGGAAAATTAATTACTTTCTCTTTGCTTCTATTTTTTTTCTTCGTTAAATGAGGATAATATTAGTATCCACTTCCTAATGTTGTTACGAGGGGTAAATTAAATTTGCAAAGTACTTAAAACTGTCCCTGGCTTCTAATAGATATGGTATGTCTGCTATGATACACTTTGAATCAGGAATACAGTGTTACATAACACAAGGACCATAATCATATATGATCACCCCCTACATTTAATAGAGCAGAAGAGCATGTCTGTTAATGGAAGATCAGGCAATTGGGACTTACCCTTCCACTGAGGACAACTAGAAAAGCTGAATAAAATATGAGGGAAAAATACTAAAATACCTCTCTTCAAAGGCATTAGAGAGCTAAAAAGATAGTGAAGAATCAGTGGGCCAGAACCTGAGGGGCACAATGGCCCAAGGGAGTGAGATCAGCATTTGGGGCCAACTTTCCCCTGGGAAACTTGACACTTTGTGAAGCTGAGTAGCACTTTTGACCATTTCTTGGGGCTAGGGAGATGGGAATTAGAGGCCTGACAAGAAGAGGGACTCTACTGAAAACTCCTCACTTTGGGTTGAGATCTCAGAAGGTTTCATCATTGAAGTAAACATGAGCTGAATGTAGAAGGCCTGTACGGGAAGTACAGCTCAGCTTCAGATCATCTCAGTCTTGAAATTACTAATGCACGCCCAGCTTGCTGGTGTTCCAGGCACCTGACAAAAACAAATATCCATCCTCTCTAGAGGAAAGTAACTTTATCATAGACCTCAACTTTGCAAACCCAAAATGTATAAAACATAACAGGGTGCAAGTGGAGATGAGAAGGAATGAATATAAAGATGCAGAAATGGAAAACACAAACAGACCTATAGAGTCCCCAGATGAGTTTTCAGACACAGATTTAAAATAACTATTACTATACTCAAAGAGGTAAAGGAAAAGATGACAAATTTAGGCAGAAAAATGAGAACTAAAAAAAGAATAAAATGGAAAATTTAGAATTGAAAAATATAGTTACCAAATTAAAAAAAACTTGAAAATGGCTTTAATGACAGATTAAACAGAGATGAAGAGAAAATGAATAAACAATTAAAGAATTTCTGACCTAAGTCAGAAAAATATCCAGAATGAAGTGCAGGAAAACAAAAGGATGCAAAACCAGAAGAGAGAATATGAGACTTGAGGAATACAGTTGGAAGGTCTAGCCAATGTGTGTGATTATAGTCAAAAGGAAAAAGAGAAAAAAAGACATATAATTTGAAGAGAAAATGGCTGAGAAATTTCTAAAACTGATGGAAGTTTATGAAATGTGCAGATTCAAGATTCTCTCTATACAAACTCTCTACAAAGCAAGACAAAAATACAAGACAAAATAAACTCTAGTCCCATGATGTTAAAACTCCTGAATAATCAAAACTAAATCCTTAAAAGCAACCAGAGAATAAAAGGCAGACAATGGGTTCTAGCTGATATTTGACCAGAAGCCAATAGAATATCTGGAAGACAGTAGAATGATATCCTTAAAGTGCTAAGAGAAAATGGTTTACTTCGAATTTCAGAACCAACAAAACCATGCTTTAAAAAATGAAAGGGATAGACCACAATCCAGACAAGATGGTGCAGACTTGTTTCTCCCTACTTGTCCCCGCTGCATACAATGATAAACCCAAGAAAGAAAACATAACTGTGATGGTTAATTTTATGTGTCAACTTGGCTGGGCCACAGTGCCCAGGTATTTGGCTAAACATTATTTTGGACTTTCTGGGAAGAC
>RJWJ010022558.1:0-26708 GCA_004363605.1 Indri indri | reverse complement strand
TGGTATATGTATACCATGGAGTACTATTCAGCTTTAAGAAACAATGGTGATATAGCACCTCTTGTATACTCCTGGATAGAGCTGGAACGCATTCTACTAAGTGAAGTATCCCAAGAATGGAAAAACAAGCACCACATGTACTCACCATCAAATTGGTATTAACTGATCAACACATAAGTGTACATATAAGAATAACATCTATTGGATGTCAGACAGGGGGGAGGGGGGAGTAGGAGGAGGGGACGGGTATATGCATACACAAAGAGTGCAATGCGCACCATCCGAGAGATGGACATGCTTGAAACTCGCACTCAGAGGGGAGGAGGGGTAAGGGCAACATACATAACCTAAACGTCTGTACCCCCATAATATGCTGAAATAAAAAGAAAAAAAAAAGAAGTAAAGTTTTGATTTATTTTGAATATGTATAAGTTACTTTCACTGTAAATACTGGAAAACAGAATCAGGTATCTTCAGTGTAAATATTAAGTTCGTAATGAGATAAAGTGACTGAATCCTTTATTAACCACATTCTTTCACTGATAAATAATTGTTTCCTTAAATATGGACCTCGAGTTGCTTTACAAGTTGCTTGAAGAAATTGTGAGAATATAACTTTTATAACTAAAAGGATATTGTGAGAGTCATCCTATAATTTACAGAGACCATACACAATGATTTAAAATATTTTGATGAATTCATGCTTTATTCACACCTGACATAAAAAATGCAACGTAAATGGTATCACTTAAAAATAATAATGTGAGGAAAAATATAATGAAAATATGTTACTAGATAAGAACAAACTAAAAGGGTCAGAAACTCCCAGTTGAAATAAAAAACAACGCAGGAAAAGAATATAAAACTATCATGCCTTGATGCCTTTGAACTTTTAAGAGCATAAAGAGCTCAATGAAACCATTTTCGAAACATGAGTTTTATTAATTAATACCCTGGGGCTTGAGAGATGTCTTGGAAAAATAGAAATAAGTACTTTATATAACAGATGGTGAATTTGTATAAGTCACTGTCACAAGAGAGTACATGCTAAAATATTAATAAATCCAAGAAAATGTTATTATATAATAAAAATATAAACTTATATTTTTATCAGTTGTGATTATTTTATTTTATGATAACAGGAAGCTGGGTTTGAAGCTGCCGGGATTGGCTTTAAGCAAGGTAATACTTTCCACTCCGATGTGTTATCTACGGCATGTTCACAGCTAGAGCTCAGAATGGCTGCGCCTCAGTTTTCACCCAGAGCAGAAAATCTGCAACTTTAATGTACAGTCTGTAAAGCCTCTTAAAAGGAAACAGAGTTCTATTATCAGAGGAATAAAATAAAAACATAATTTAAGAAGCTTGGATTTTAGGAAGGGACTAAACATTTTTTGGCAATTTAATTCTTAAGTGTTCATTGAAAAAACAAAGAACCATAATCTCTATAAATGACTTAAAAACATGTTAAACAATAAAAACCTATTGTTAAAAATTATTATTTTTAAAATTAAATCCGATATAAATATATTCAAAAAATGCAGAGACACATCTTTTTTACTAAGATGGTACTGTGGTTTGAATGTGTCCCCCAAATTTTGCGTATTGGATACTTAATCCTCAGATTGTATATTGATAAGGAGTGGGGCCGTTGGAAGGTTACTAGGCTTAGACAGACTCATCAGGGTGGGCTCCCATAATGGGATTCATGGCTTTCTAAGGAGAAAAAAGGAGAGGTGAGCTACTAGGCTTGCTGTCTTGCCAAGTGATACCTCTGCTACCTTATGCCAGAGACAGCTCTCATCATGCTCTTGTACTTCCCAACACCCAGAACCATGAGCTAAATAACCTCTGCTCTTTATAAATTACCCAGGCTCTGGCATTCAGTTATAGCAACAGAAAACAGGCTAACACAGAGGGTCTAACAAAGAAGCAACTTTCTTTCAAAAGTGGTAACTTCAGGTCAAGTTACACTATTTTCCACTAATACCTGTCATAAATATAAAATTCTACTGTAAAATGATTCTTCATACACATTACAGTCTTCTGGAAGTATTTTTGTCTTTAAGAATCCTTTAGCACTTGCCTAATATTGATATCAATACACTCAGATATCAGATGATATATTTTACATTTTGTTTCTGTTATAGCTTCATTTATGTGTATGGTGTATATTTCTATATTGTTGTATATTGATTTTTTTGCTTTTATTTTAAACTAGGTTATAAGAACTATACTCTAATTTTTAAGTGTCTCTTTTCTATTCAAAATGTTAGCAGTTTTGGTAAAAGAAATAATAATATTGGGTTTAGCTTTTCAGTGATGAATACAGTAAATATGGAGCATAGAAAATATATCTGATATCAAAGTATGAGGACCATAAATCCATACATATTTCTTTCTTTAAGATGCAATTTTCTATTATTTTAATTTTAAAAACAAATTCATTTTCCATTACTTCTTTCTTTATTCCACTCATTTTTAATAGTATTTCTTTTTAGTTACTCTTAATTTGAGCACAACTGTAGTCAGCGCTGCTTTAGGAAGTTTGTTACTAGCTGGGTTGCCTCTCAGGGTGTCCATCACGACTTCCTGCATTGGCTCTACATGAGGCAGGTTTGCTTTTCTTGCTTTCTTGTTTTGCAATTCTCTTTATATAGCAATTCCTGGAATGTGATAATTTTAATATAATCATATTTAAAGGACATTTGCATGTTAATTACAAATATTTATTTTCTGAAACATCTGTGAACTGCCAATGTGATAAGTCATCACTCCCTACCCCTGTACATTAGTGTGCATTTTCTGCAAACAAGAACATTAGGGCATTCATCTACATAACTACAATGCAACCATCAAAACAAGGAATTTGCTATTGAATTTTGCTGTTGTCTAGTCCTCAGACTCCATTCATGACCCACCACTTCAGAATCCTGTGTTGCGTGTGGTGTCCTGTGTCTTTTGTTGCCTTCAGTGGGAATAATGCCTTGGTCTTTCCCTAACTTAGTGACTTTGACACCATTGAAAACAACAGGCCAGTTATTTTATAGAATGTTCCCCACCTGGTCTAGACTAGATTAGGTTAAATCACACTAGATTTGGTTAGATTACATCAGATTCCCCCTTTATTACATACATTAGAATGGATGTTTCCTCCTGGTTAGACTGCAGGTACACAGCTTCAGCAGGAATGCCATGGACCCGCTATTCTGCTAGTTGTGATACTCTACCACCCTATCAGACATGCATAATTTTGATTTGTTCCATTAATAAAATATTCACTTTGATCAATTTATCAAGACAGTGCTGCCACTCCTGTGCCCTATAAAGTTTCTCTTTCTTCCTTCAAAAGTATAGAAAGTTCTTTGTGAAGAGATACTTTGAAACAACATAAGTAATCTACCCCTTATCAAATTTTCCACTTATTTATTTTTATAAAGATGGATTAGTGGTACACTGTGTTATCTGCTGGATTATAATGGATTACTATCAGTATTTATTTTAACCCAGATTTGCCCATGAATGCCCCTACCCCTTGAAGCTGGTTTCTGTGTCTTCTGACCTGACTCCATCATTCTGTCAACACCTGATTTTCTACCACAGTAGAATGATTTAGTCACATCTTTTACTTTCTGTGCCACAAACCAGCCATCAAAACATTTCTCTGCAGAATTCTGGTTCCCTGTAGGGGAGAGTGGGATTTGGAAACTGAGTGTGGAGTGTGCTCCTTGTTGACAGAGACTCTGACCCCCGGTACTCTCAAGGCTTTCAAGGGACAAAGTAAGGTAGTGTATCTGTGCACACACATGCACACACACATTCACATCTGTATTTTTATAGCTAACTATGTTACATATATACATACACACACACACACACACACACACACACACACACACACACACACACACATATATATATATATATATATATCTCAAGACTGAGGTTGAATTCCAGTATTTCTAATTCTAATAATAACCCAACATGACAGCGTTAATTCTAGTCTTCTTTCTTTCTTTCCATGTTTACAGCTCTCATCTCTGACAGTGTGAAATCAGGCTCCCGTCTCCCTTACCCCATAACATATCCACTGAACTGATCAAGCTCTCTCCTTCACTCCCCATCTTTCCCTACACACACCTCCAAAGCCCTCTCACTAAGCCCTGCCAGGCACATTTTCTTAGTATTTTTTTTCTAAAAATGATTTTAGAAGAATATCGGTGTGACAACATTGATCACTATATACATTTATTAAGATTTTAAAATTAATATACATAATGTTAGTCTGAAAAGCAGTGCCATAAAAGATAAAAAAGAAAGAATAAGCTTTATGATAAAAACACTTGTTCACACCAAATCTAATGCTATCTCTTATAAGGGAAGGCTTTAAATATCTACAGACAAAGTGCTCTTCCACTTTTGAAGGGTTTACCAACCAAATGACATCAGAGGTGCCTTTCCATAACAGTGGCGTAGGACTCAGCTATGCTGCGTAAAGTCAGACAACCCACTGGTTCCTCTTCTGTCTTTCCCATTTGTGATCTGTTAACATGACAACTACTATATCTTGGCTTCATGTCATGCAGTCAGGTCCTGCCTTTCTCTCACAGGGAAGAACCTGACCATTGCAACTGAACTCCCGAATTCAGCTGTAGGATGAGATCAAGGTTCCACTGGGTGTTGTCCCTGAGCTAAGGACCTTGGGTGTCCTCTAGGAGGGAGAGGACTTTGGTGCCAAGATAGACAAGGACAGGACGCAGGGGTGTACTTTTCTTTCCTATAGATACTGGATCATATAATTCTTATTAGCTGAAGAGGTGATAAAGGAATACACAGGCCCCCAAAAACTAGGAGGAAAAGTACTAAAGAGGTAAGTTAGTGAATTAATAAAAAATATAAGATATTTTTCATAGATTTTAAATATTTATATTTGCCAACTTTTATGATTATTCTCCATTATAATTCTTTTCTCATACTCGGTATTTACTTTCATGTCTAATTTTGTATTCCCACTTTTACATTTTATTTAATTAATAAAGGCCCAAAATTGAATAAGTGACAGGTCACATAGCATCTGGACACCACCCTGCTGATGAGCACCAGAGAGCCTCTAATGCTCAAATGGACTCAGTCCTGTGACTTAGATCAGATCAGCTAATTGCCAGGAGTAGTGTCGACTATTCCCTACATCTTTTCTTCGTTTCTGAAAAAATAACAGAATTATAGCTTTTTGTTTGTTTGTTTTTTCTCTAATCTCCATGTTGTTTCAGGCTCCTCTCCATTGCCAATCCTAAATTTGAGATGTGTAACATTGGACATTTCTATTAGGCATTTCACTGGGCAGACACGTACACTGTTGGATACTTAGAAAGCTCAGAGACTAGGTCCGGGCAGGGCACGTGCATTTTTGGGTCACCAGGATAGAACTTCTGGTGCTTCTGTGTATGTCAGTGGTGAGACCTTTCATCCAGTGGGAGCAGTTGGCCTTAGAAGCAGTAAGGACAGCCATCTGTCAGGGTAGGGCTGCTGCTAGGTGTCTGCAATGCTGATAGTTTGCATGCAGGAAATAGGACCACCACCCAGGAGTGAGAATGGCAAGTTAATTTTGACAAAAAGAAAGAAGGTTTAATACAGGTTGTAGGGAATGGGCTAAGAAAATGTAACATAATGGCGAGGCAGAATTAGAGGCTTTCTTGAGGTTTTAATTTAGAATTGAAAACACGGTGTGTCTTTCTCTAGCTGCGTTTAGCTACATTGCTATATGAGGCGAACATTTTACCAAAGGAATCAGTAAAACCAGAGCTGTTCCAGAAGGCTGGTCTACGCAACCATATCCTACCACGTGCACACTGATTGGCCTTTGGCCTTGACAGGGTCTTGTGCTCAAGACCCTCTCCTCTACCTCACTTCTCCCAGCCCACTGCCCACACCTGCATTTGAAGGTGCCCCTGGAGCCCTCCTCTGCCACTCTTCCAATCCCATCTCACACTGGAACTAGAATATGATTTTTTAAAAGACAAACTCTGTCCCTGCTCATGCATGAAATCCTTCAACAGCTTGCCTTTGTTCTTCAGATAAAGTTCATGTGATTTATACGGTTATTTCACAGCTTCCCCCATCCAAACACCAACACAACCTCACATCCAAGCAAACTGCAGCTGTATTCAATTTGTTTCAGTTGTTGAAGGGACACACACACACTTCTTTGCACACCTGGGAAAGTTTGCGTATGATTCCCTGGGCCCAGGACGCTCGCTCCTCCTCCCTCTGGCTGAACTCCAGCCCCAGCCATGGCACATTTTCCTTCGTGGGACCATTTAACAATCATTTAGGTTCAGTTCATCTGAGGCCTTTCCAAAATGCCCTTCCTAAACTCCTCAGTCAGCCAGGACTGCCGTGAGCTCAGCCCTCCCATACAGCTGTGCTGGTTCCCAGCCCCAGCGGAGTGCTGGGCACGGGGAAGGCACTCGATGAAGAATTGCAGTATGAATTAATAAACAAAAATGCATTTACAAATCTAATGACAAATTTTCAATCTTCATGACAACTTCTGCATCAGTAGCCCCACTTAACAGATAAAGAAACTGAAGTTGATAGTGCCCAATGCATTTTTAAAGGATAATGTGTTTAGCTAAAGAAGCGGCATTTGTTGCCAAGTTTCTCTTACTCTGAAAGCTTTGCTCTCTCATCAGGACTGGGCTGGCTCTCTGGTTCTCATTTCTGTTCAAATTACCAAGGTTTATACTGAGAGAGAAAGAGGGAGTGTAGCACAATGTGTAAGAGCACAGATTTCTGAGACACCGCCAGGTTCAAATCTTTAGCTCTGATATTTACTAGCTATGTGACCTTGGGCCACTTACGTAGACTTTCTTTGCCTCAGTTTCCATTACGTTAAATGGGAATAATAATAACTAACTCATAGTGGTGTTGCCAAGATTAAATGGATTAATGTATAATGCACTGAGGACAATATTGGGCACGTACAGGTAAGATGCATATACCAGATATTCACTATTGCTTCATTTTGTTATTACTGTTGTAGCTTCATTATCAACATATCAGAAGAGTCAGCATTTTCCTGATTCATGGTCTCGGGCCAGACATTCTGCAGTCCAGATGTTTAAATATGCTTTTAAATTTTCCCCATCTGAGAAAAATCCCTTTCCAGAGGCAGAGGTCTACAACTTGCACAACGTCTGCAGGACTGCTCCATCACGGCAGTGGATGGCTGGGCTGTAGAACAACCCCCTTCCCAACTGCTCACCAGCCTCAAATATCTGAGACTGGACCCCTTGTCGAGTCAGTCACCCTCCAACCACTGATACCACTTATCCCGAGACATGAGAATGTGCTAGAATATGATCTGCATGCAGGGAAATAATCCATTTAGCACTGAGTCTAATGTCCACTCCTCTGTGCTTAGGCTACACAAAAGTTTCCTCTGGGAAGGGGGATGACTGAAGGATGATTTTGTATGTCCAAGGTAAAGCCACAAAGCATAGAGCATTAGTGTGGTACTCATTAATGGTAGGAGACCTTTCGTACTTACATCTAACACTGAGAATAGATTTACATTTTATTTGATTTCTGAGTATATTTATCTCCAAGCCTCACTAACTTATGTGAAAATTTTTCAAAGGCAACTAATAGGACTCTAGTAAATTTTATGTAGAAAGTTAAAACGAGAACTACTCTTTGATTTTAATTTGGTCGGAGTGCAAATACACAGGTACTCTCATAAATACTTGTCGTAGCAGTAGAAGTTGGTATGGCTTCTGTAGGATGCAATTTAGACAAATGAATCTAACATCTTCAATATATTGATATATTTTTTCCATCCAAGATTTCCAAAACTCAGAATTTCAAATAAAGGAAATAACTTAGAATTTGCATAACAGTCTTTGAGCAAAGATCAGTTCTTCCCCATTATTTTTATTGTCTCCTTTATGTATTTATTTAACATGTGGCACCCTAATAAAGTGCAAGCTCAGTGAAAGAAGTGACTTTTTCTGCCTTTTCCCCAGCCATATTATAAGTGCTTAGATTACCTGGTATATAGTAAGCACTTAATAATTTTCTCTTAAATCAATCAAATGATGATTATTGTGATATGTCTGATAGCAAGAACAAGTAGAGAAAGAACCCAAATGTAAAATTTAAAAATTGGCTAAATGAATATGGTGAAATGATAGGACAGATAAAATCTATAGAAAGATACGGAGTTTCTTTTAAGAATATTAACTGACATAGAAAAAATATTAAGGCATTTTTAACATGATAGATCACAACTAGCATAATCTTACATTGGTCAAAAAATTTTAACTAAAAGAAATAAAATATTGAGTGTTTATATATAGTGATGGAACCAGATATTATTTTTATTTTCTCATTCAAAATTGTTCTTCCTTAAAGTGTTATAAGAAACTGCATTATGTTGTAATGTTTAAGCAGCTTTTTTTTTTTTTTCCTAAGAGGAGTTTTTAAAGACTATGTAGCTATTTGGAGATTGTTTGGAAATAATTTGTTTAAATAATAGTATAAAATATATTTTTAATTATTACTGTGAAAAGGTTATATTAGTGTATATATAGGGAATGGCAAACAAACCTGATTTGTTGAGGTGGTTTGTTTGTTTCTTGCTTTCTTGCTTTTATTCTAACTAAGTTCGTTAGTACTTTTATTAAAAATATACAATTAGAAAGCTATACCATTGTCTATTTTGGTAATTTTTTCAAAAACTCAGAATTGGGTATGATCTCCTTTTCCTCAGATACTGGCCCATCTTTGAGGAATTGCCAGAACCTTCTTTACTAACAATAAGCTCAAGTGTTGCAGGTTGTTCTTCCACCATTAGGCCCACAACAGAACTCACAGCATGCACAGTGATGAGCAGTCAGTAAACTATATTGGATCTTGTACTATAGAGAACTTCAGCTTTAGTCTAAAGTTCTCTGTAAAGAAGAAAAATTATGAACATTTTTGAGGTAAACACATTTTTTTTTTTTTGTCTCTTTGCCTTCAGACACTTTCGATCCATTTCATTATATTTTAAATGTTCCAACATTTTCTACTCTACTAAGTCTTTAACTTGAAAAGAAATAACTAACATAAAGCACAGGGGACTTAGTTCTCCTTGGTTACAGAGACAAGGTTGGCCTTAAGCAAAGATTTAATTATCAATCTGTAGTGCTTCCGAGCCTGTAAACCCTAAAGCGGAAAGTGAATGTTAATTATTTTTCAAGTCTTATAAGTTGTTTTTATTTTAATTATTTAAAAAAGGCTATTGAAACCATTTGGAATTTTACAGAATGCCTGATGACTTGAAATTACAAGAATCCTGTGGATAGCACAGACATTTAATTGATCTATGTCAACTGTATTACATATCCTTTGCATATTCAGAGAGATAGTCAAACCACAAGGTCAAAACCAAAACAAAACAAAACCTTTCTCTGCATTTATCCTGACATTTTCTGTCCAAATTTTTCTCTTATACATTTTGTTCATCAAAAAAAAAAGAAAGAAAGAAAGAAAGAAAAAGAATTGAAAAGAAGAAACTATAATAACAATCGAGGCTTAAATTCAGACAATTTTCATTCAAACTTTCTACTTCTTCCTCAATGAACTCCTCCCCGAGCTGCTCCCTGTTCCCTCTCCCACTGGGGGACGGCAGAAACTGTGCGTCATCCAACCACTAACGTGGGTGTGCGCTTTCCTGCATTCTGTATTTTCTTTTCCTTTATGTATTATTTTTCTTTATCTTTTCTTTGTCCTGTCTTTTATATCCGTGAGTCATTTGCTTTTATGAGCTACGAATGAACCTGGAACCACTGTTGGCTGAGGGAACATGATTGAAATAATGGCTGTTTATTGATCATACCTTGAGAATCTTGCACATGATCTCATAAACCGAGAATGTTTTCTCTGCTCTGGTCCAGTCCCAGGTGGTCACCTTTAAAAGGTAAGAAAATAATATGTCATTTGTTTCAGAGAGTCATTTTCCTCCCTATTTCACTCATATAATATGGCGAACAATAAGGGAGACTTGCAACGATGCATCCATTTAGCCTCTCAGCTCTGACACTATTTTCATAAAGGTTCTTATGTGATGTTTTTGCTTCCTCTATTCTAAGCTTTATCACCATGTCTCTTTCCCTTCCAGCAAACAGTTTTTGTTGTGTACAATTTTCACTTGCCCAATGTCCTATGTATTGTAAATAATGTGTGTATTCTCTACACATAAATCATAAGTATTTACATTCCACATATATAATATTTTTTCTCAATTTACCACCAGTTAAATACAGAGAAGAATATTGGCTTTAATTTTGAAACGAGGATATAATTTATATTAAGAAATTTTAAGATTCCTCATGACATTGTGAAGACACCAAAACTACAATGAAGTTGTTTTACTTATTTATGTTTAAAACATGCATTTGTCTGACTCCCTTTTATAAAAAATGATTCAGAATAGGATTAGAGAAAAAGATATAAATATTAATCTGCCCCCTAACTTCCTGGTGCTTTAAGCTTTATGTAGACACAGACATTTAAAATAGCTGCAAGTTGAGCTTGATGATGTCTAGACCTTATGTATTATTAGATCTGCAAGTGAGTGGTCTGGCATTTGGTATTTCTATTCAATAAATATTTATTAGATGTCTACTGTGCTATAAGGTACACATTTCCAAAATTAGGTTCAATAGGTGTCCATGCATATTTAGTACAAACACCAATGACTAGAATACGGAGTGTAATAGAGTATCAAAAATGCCATTGACTTGGTTTAGAGAGACCTGTACAATACAGATAAACGTATTTTGACTGTTGTAAATGAAAGCTCACCAGAATATATTTCTGATTTTTTACCAAGAAAAGAGCCCTCCAATTTAAACTTTTAACACTGCAAAAGTTTGGCTAAGGTTGAGATAGACTTAATTCTAATTGGACGGAATGCTATCTTCTGAGGTTTACTTATTGTAACTTGCTACTAATAAATTACTATAGCTTGAAAATTTACTGTTAGTAATTGAAAGTGTCAAATTTAAAAGGGCTATCAAAAGTCCTTTTCAAAATAAGAGATTAATAAGCATGTTGGTTAATGTATAATGAATCTTCAAAATCACTCACTTTTATTCTACCCTTGACATATTCATTGCTTTAATTTTTATTCTATCAACAAAATACACTGACATATGTTTGGAAATATTGTTTCTTAAAATTTCCTTTCCTATATCTTCATGGGATTTTTAACAGCATTATAATTTTATTCATTATTTTTTAGGTTCACTATGTAAACAGAAATTACTCCTAGACTTTTCAAGGGTTATAAAGCAATGTTTAATGCCAGAACATATTTTTAGTAAGATACTCAAGAACCATCTGTACTGATTTCTATTTTTTTCTGTATCTTATTTTCACAATATATTGACAATATGCTATTTGGTATTGCTAAGTTGACATCAGTCTGTTGTGAAAACATGGGAGAGACAATACATTTGGATAAAAACACTTACTGGAGGTGCCAGAAACTTGTAAAGACAGGAGCCCCGCAGGGCGAGGAAGGTCGGTGAGTACACGCGGTCCTGCAGCGGGTCCTGCTCCCGGGCTTCACACCAGCCCATGTAGACGATCTGCAAGGAAATTGAACATAATTAACTGTCAGGAAACTTCTTAGTTTAGGTATCTTACGTGTATTTTGCATGTATTGTGGTATTGTAATCCCTCACAAAATTATCAAATTAATTGGTACAAAAAGTACATTGAACCAGATTTACCTTAAATAAGTGAATGCCAACCTCTGACAAGAGTTTTCATCAGCATTTATCAAGTGTTTGTTTGTTTATGCAATCCAGCCTACCATGAATGATATTTCCCAATCTCTACCAGTTCCTACTGCAAAAAATATTCAAGTATAATATAATAGAATCCACTAACTCATCCCATCAGCTTTCCGGTTACTGACATTTTATTATATAGAAATGTGTTCCCAATATAAAAAAAAAAAAAAATTGAGACGGAGTCTTGCTCTGTTGCCCAAGCTGGAGTGTAGTGGCAGGACATAGCTTACTGCAGCCTCAAGCTACAGGACTCAAGCAAGCTGCCGAGTAGCTGGGACAACAGGCTACTGGCTAATTTGTTTTTATTTTTTGTAAAGATGGGGTCTTGCTATGTTGCCCAGGCTGGTCTTGAACACCTGGGCTCAAGTAACCCTTCTGCCTTGGCCTCCCAAAGTACTCAGATTGCAGGTGTGAGCCACTGTTCCCCTGACCACAATACAAAATGTTTAAGTGAGTAAAGGAAACAAGTCAAAGAGAAGTCTCCTATGTGATGACCACTAGGATGGTACACCATATCTTCCCTGTGCCTGACAGGGTAGGATGGCAAACTTCCTCATTTTAATCATTGATATCAGATGAATACAAATCATGTTACTGTATTCATGTATCAAACAGCATTGAAACCAACTCTTTAGCCTCTAGCTCTCACACATGGATTGATTGATTTCCAGAAGAAAGAATGTGAGATGAACCACTCTTCTCTTTCCATCATTTGGTTGTTGTGAAGGTCAAACATACATGTAAACATTTAACAAATTAGTGTTACATTCCTGACAATGTATTCCCATGGCATTTAATTTCTCTTTCACCATGGCTCTACGTAAGAGGATATACTTCCCACTTCATATAATTTACTCTGGTCTCATGGCTGTAGCCTACTGCTAGGACTCAAGCCCAGCCAGCTCCTGCCTGGTGGCTAATGCCAAACAATCAGTTCACTTGCAGAGAGAAATAAATACTTCTACCTAGTATGGGTGTTGTTTGTTGTGCAGCATTTCTATGGTAACAGTTGATTAATAACAATGACAGAATTTGAAGTGCAGGATTTGAAATACTGTTGCTGTCATCGATTCACAGAGCCCGTCTTCTTTCCTCTAATTATAATTATTCTCAAAAATAATTGGATTGTCCACCATCTCATAATTTCAGTTTGTCTTACAATAAGGCTATGAGAAATAAAGTCCCTGATTTAACAAATTAAGAAATTGTGATTTCAACAAATTAGCTTAATGAATAAATCAAACTTGATACAAGTTAGAATAGGAATTTAAACCAAGGTCTCTTGCTCTTTTAATTATATCACATAGTCTCTAATCTCTTAGATTACCAATGGATGCTTTGAAATTCACACTACAGGGTATTATTCATAGAGACTTCACTGGTTAATAATAACATAATAAGAACCAGTTATAATAACTGATTATTTTGTATTGTTTATATAGCTAGACATACTTAATTAAATAACATCATAGCTTTAAAAGAGTATATGAAGCTTAACAGCTGACCATACCATAAAGAAAAATATGATTTAGTTGAATATGTAAGTACATTTAATGAATCATAATAACTGAATTAAAATAAAAGGAGGATAAGACTAGTTTACACTTCTAGTAGTTATGTATTAGGCAATTCAGAAAACCCACCATCGGAGGTTGCCTTGGAAAACTGGAAAACAAATAATGTGCTTAAAGCACCAGATATTTTACAAGATATTCAAGAACAACCAGAAAAATCCATAGTAATATGAAAATTGAGAGAAGTTAATCATGAACCCAAATGTGGGGTCAACTTTTGCCGCAGGGGCACTTTCTATACAGAAATGTTTCATGAGAGACTGAGCTGCCTTGGTCAGCCTTATAGATTTAGGGTAAAATATTAAAGTCTAGGGCCCTCCAAGTGTCAAGGCCTTGGTAAACATGCTCTGCTTTTATTTAAGATCACAAATTTCTGAATCTTAACAAAAAAGTTAAGGTAGAAGTCATGGAGCCCTCGTAAGGACAAGAGCCCACACTTAAGCCATTCAGATGGCCAAGAAAATATCAAGCTTGAAATGGGTTATGGTGATCTTGAATTCCACTTCTCCCAGGCTCCTGAGTAAAGAAAATTGAAATCCTCTCTGGATAATGGTAATAGTATTATATATCTTCAGTTTCATAAAAACTATCGTCTAGAACAAAATAAAAATAACCAAGGATATAGGGAAATAAAGTATCATGAAGTATAGCAGGAGAAAAACATTACAAATAAAAACAATAGGAAGCAGAACCCAACATTTAGACATTTCCAATATTGAAATTTTATGACACAGACATTAATTTAGGCTTGCAATGTGCCAGAATATAAGATACAAGCTTGAAACTTTGATCAGAGAACATCTCAGATAACATGTCATAAAATATTCCAATTAGAAATTTGACAAATGTATATTTAAAAGACATACAATTGGGGTTAACAACAGATTAGAAGCAACTAAAGAAAGAATTAGTGAATTGAGAGATGGCTCAGTAAAAAAATTCTAGAATAATGACTGGAGACACAACAGTTTGGAATAAGCAGATGAGAATAAAAGAAAAAGCTGTTATAATGAGAAGTATAAAAATCTTCTAATTTGAGTTCCAAGCAGAGAGAAGAAAGGAAATGGTCAGATATATTTTAGAAGATGATGGATAAGAATTTTCCGAAATAGATAAAAAGAGGTCAATATACAGATTCAAAAGATGAACAAAGCAAAGGCAAGATAAATAAAATCACACCTAGCACATTATTATGAGTCTTCAGAAAACCAAAGACCAAAGACAACAAATAATAAATTAAAAGTGGCCAGAGGCAGGAAAAAATAATTACCTTTACAGGAACAAGTATTGGATTAATTCTCAAAAGAAACACAGAAAGCCAGAATATTATGGAACACAAACCTCAATGTATAGAATGAAAATGTCAGTCAACTATAAATCCTTAAACAGCAAAATCATCTTTTAAGATGAAGGTGAAATTCAGACTTTTGTGACATGTAGACTTGGAGAGTTAAAATCAGCACTAAAGGAACAAGCAAAATGGACAACAATGTTCAGAGAGATAGAATGTTGGAAATACAGGAGAGAAAGAGGGAGTTGAAGGGTTGGAAATCTTTGCATATATTTGTCATTAATTATAACAAGACAAAAACATTTGAAATTTAATAGGAGATAGTTTTGGTTAAAGTGATCTAAGTTTCTTGTACTGTATGGAAAGATGGTATAAGTAACATTTTACATTATATTTTAGTAGATACATTTTGTAATCTCTAAAGCTATTTCAGTAAAAGTGGTAATCTATAACGTAATTTCTTTGTAAAAGTGTATAAGAGAGTAAATCATTAGTTCTGAAATTTTTTGGAATAAGCACCTTTAATATTTTTAAAATCTTAAAAAGGGAACTTTGCGGATTTTTTAAAATGTGGTATGTCTTTAAATTCCTATACAGAAAATAAAACTATAAATTTAAAATATATATTAATATATTATATTAATAATATTAATATTATATATTAATAATTTAAAATTAACAATGATAACCCATTATATCTTATTATAAAAATTATATTTTATGAGAAAAACTCTCAAAAAACCTTAATGTAAAGTGTGGCAGTGTTTACATTAATGTTTAATCTAACAGAAGGCAGATGATTTCCAACATATGTGTCTGCATTCATTCTCTTACGATATTATCTATCATTGAGCTTCTGGAAAACGTCAACTCTATAAGAGTTAGAGTGGAAAAGGCAAATGTCATCTGCACTTTATTATGAAAAGAGTTTGACATTATAGAACCCCTAAAAATATTCAAGGAACCTCCAGGGGTCCGTAAAACACACTCTGGGAACAACTGTAGTAAAACATTAGCAAATGTTGTAACCTCTATGGTAATTACTTATTAAAAGTATAAAAAGGAAATAAACCACTGTAGAGAAATATATAAAACTTCAAAGTAAACAAAAGGAAAAGAAAAACAAACATTAAACAGTATCAATCAATCTGAAAGAAAACAGGAGATAAAAAGAAACAGAATTGATGGAAAAAATGGAAAGCACATGGTAAGGTGGTAGAAGGTAAGAAAAATAAGATACTAATTATATGGCAGGGAAATGGAATAAATGTACTTTTATAAAGATTTTCACAGTGTACTAAAAATAATAAGTAAATAAAACAAAAACAACTACCCTACATTCTGCCTCTATAAGACACATCTAAAACATAAAAGTACAGCAAGTTTGTAAAGAGAAGAATGAAAAATTTATATCAAACAGAGGCCAAAAATAAACTGGTCTAGTAACACTAACATTAGAAAATGGGCCAGGTATGATGGCTCACTGCCTGTAATCCTAGTATTTTGGGAGGCCAAGATGGGAGAATCGCTTGAGGCCAGGAGTTTGAGACCAGCCTAGGCAAGAACGAGACCCCATCTCTACAAAAAAAAAATTGAAAAAGTAGCCTGGCATGGTGTCACATGCCTGTAGTCTCAGCTACTTCAGAGACTGAAGTAGGAGGATTACTAGAGCCCAGGAGTTTGAGGTTGCTGTGAGCTATGATGATGCTACTGCACTGTAGCCTGGGAGACAGAACAAGACCCTGTCAAAAAAAAAAAGAAAAAAAGAAAAAAGAAAGAAAGAAAAGAAAGAAGAGAGAAAGAGAGAAAGGAAGGAAGGAAAGAAATGTAGAGTTAAGGCAAAAATTATTTCTAGAAATAAAGAAGGACATTTCATAATGGTGAAGTGTCAGATCTACGAAAAAGAAATTTGTATGCTTAGATTTCATGTATCTGGTAACATACCTTTAAAATATGTAAATCAAAACCTGACAGAATAGCAACAAAAGAAATGGATAAATTGATAATCGTAGGAGAATTTAGCACAATTCACTGAATAAGTAATAAAATGGGAGGAAAAATTCCACTGAGGCATAAACATTTTGAACATCACAGTACAATTTGCTTAACTTATTATGCCTAATACACTTGATTCAACAAAAATTGAGTATACATTATTTTCAAGTGCACTGGAAATGACAAGTAATGGTTACACTTTTATAATAATTATATTATTATATTTGTGTAATAAAGCAGGTATAAATAAATTTTATCATTCAGATGACATGTTATGCCCTAAGTGAAATTAAAGGAGAGAGTAATATTCACACGTAATTAGAACACCCCCTTCCAAATATTTGAGCATTAAGCAACATACTTCGATAGATCAAAGGAGTTATCAAAAACAAAGTTAGAAAATAGTTTAAACTAAATGATAATAAAATACAACATATCAAACTTAATGGATTCAACAAGGCTATTCCTAGATTTTTATAACATATATATGCATTTGGTAAGTCTGAAAATCTAAGATCTAAGAATACAGATCAAGAAGTTAAAAAAAGTTTAGAAACAGAGAGAGGGAGTGAGACCCAAAAACAAAGTCAAAAAAAAAGAGAAAGTATTAGATGCAGACATTAGTAAAGTAGAAAATAAATAAACAATAGGTATTCGATACGAGCAAAAATAATTATTAACAGTGAATAATTATATAATTACTCATGGCAAGAATCACCTTAAATTACTAATATACATGATATCAGGTCCTACAGACATAATTCTGTTAAAAGGATATTATAAATAATATTTTGCAAATTTATTTTAAAATTTAAATGACATATATTAATTATTAGAAGAGTATCATAATAGATGCAGAAAGAATTTTTTTAAATAAATAATCCCATAATTATTAAAGCAATTTAATCTGTAATTTAAAACATTCCAAAAAAGAAAACCTGATGAATCCACTTTCAATTTCTACTAATTGTTTTTAAAACATGATCCAAATACTTGCAAAGTCTTCCAGAGAATAGAATAAAAGGATTCAGCTGGGATCAGTTCCAACTCAGTTTATGGAGTAACCATAACCTTAACAGCAAACCTGACAAGGACATTCATTATGAAAAAGGAAATTTACATTTTATTCATTATTTATAGAGAAAAAAGTCTCTAAATTTACTGATTAGTTTGATTAAATTTACTGATTTGTTTGATTAAACAAATACAGTGACATTTAAAGGCATCAATATAATTCACAATATAAACAGAATAAAGGATTAAAATTATATGATAGTCTCAAAAAATGCAGAAAACATTTGATGAAATTCAACATGTATTCATAATACAGTACTTAAAATTTTAGAATAGAAAAACCTTTATAATCTAAACAAGGATATTTGCATTTTAAAAAAATGTACTTAATTTGTTGAAAGAATTCCTTGAGATCAGTAACAATACAGGAATACCCACTATCACCGCTAATAATCAATCAACGATTTTCAAGTTTTAACCTATTAAAAAAAGAAATTAAAAGTGTTAGGGGAAGTGGGGACAGGGCACCTTAGTGGCTAGCAATCTACTTTTCTTCACCTAGGTGGTGGCTACACAAGGTTTTTTTATTTAATAATTAAATTGTATAAGTTTTAGGAATATTCTGTACATGTATTATATTATATAAAATCTTATTTTTGAAATAGCATACTATATGCATTATTAATAATAATTTTATAAAAATATTTCATTAAAATAATGTAGAGTTCTGTGAGTTCTATCAGAAGAGAGTATTCTGACAAATCTCTTTAGACTGCCCTGTCACTGTGGGGCCATGGCAATGAGATGAAATTTTAGTTATTATGAATTATATACCCTTAATCATTATTTCTCAGTAAGTCAGAATTTTTAGTTTTAATTCAATTTGATGAAACTCAGTTTCTGTGTTTATAACTCTGCACTGGCAAGAAAAATAAAAGAATGGTGTGTTGTATATAATCATAAAAAGAGATGTTTCATTCTCTGAACACTTTGACCTTTGAGTGTGTTGTCTATTCCAACCTCCATAATTTGCTGCAAGCTAAAATATTAAGAATGGTGTACTGCTATTATTCAAGAAATATCATCATTGGATGGAATTTTATTACTTTTAAACTGAGAGTGGCTTTGGGAAATGAACTGAGAACATGACTAATAAAAATGGGATGATCTGCCCCTTATGGGTGTTTCCTACACTTGCCCTCTGGGCCAAAGACACCTTTCCATTTACTGCACCAAACAAGGAGAAGGGGGTCTTCTCAATTGTCCAGAGATAGCAAAAAGTACTTTTTATTTTTTATCATTGCCAGGACTCATGTACAATAATTACATAGCTGAAAAGACATAAAGCATTTTCAGCAAATCCTTCTACATTATCACAGGAAATAATTCTAAAGAAAAACTGTCATTGCTTAATCTTTTAAAAAAGTTAAAAATGGGAAATATAAGAATAATAGAAAGCATATATTTTAGAAACAAGTAGAATCAAAGGAGATAGTTTCCTATGCATTTGAAATGACAAATGGACTTCCAAACATTTATCATTTTAAGATAAATATTTTGGAAGCCTTCCTACTTTAAACTAAATGTATAATTACCTCAAAACATACCTGATATGTGACATCTGAACCACATAGGAACTTTAAAGTTCGTTTTACTGTATTCTTTTTTCTTTTAAGTAGACTTTTTTGGAGAAGTTTTAGGTTCACAGCAAAACCGAGTAGAAAGTACAGCGTTCCCATACACCCCCTGCCCCCACAAATGCAGCCTGCCCCGCTTCCACCACCCCTCCACAGTGATACTTATTTGCCACCTGTATTTTTCTTTTTGATGAAGTGTCTGTTCAGGTATTTTGCCTGTTTTTAGTCACGTCCATTCTTTTCTTGTTGTTGAGTTTTAAGAGTTCTCTGTATTTTTCAGATAACTGTTTTATTAGATGTGTCTTTTGTATATATTTTTTCCCAGTCTGTGGCTTGTATTCTCATTTTCTTGACAACATCTTTTACAGAGCTGAGGTTTGACTTTGAATGAAGTCCAGCTGATCAATTATTTCTTTCATAGATTGTGCCTTTGGTGTTGTATACAAAGAGTTATCATCATACCCAAAGGCATCTAGGCATCCTATCTTATCTTCTGGGAATTTTATAGTTTTACATTTTACATTTAGGTCTATGATCTATTTTGAGTTCATATTTTTAAGGGTATAGGTCTGTCTCTAGATTTTTTTTCTTTCCATTGCATTTGGATTTCCAGTTTTTCCAGGATGATCTGTTGAAAAGACTATCTTTTCTTTTTTCATTGTATTGTCTTTTTCAAGGATTGAATATACTTGTGTGGGTCTATTTACGGGCTTTCTATTCTATTTCATTGATCTATTAGCCTATTCTTTCACTGATATGATAGTGTCTTGATTAATGCAGCTTTACAGTCAGAGTTGAAGTTGGACATTGTAAGTCCTATAACTTTGTTCTTCTCCTTTCAATATTATGTTGGTTATTCTGAGTCTCTTGCCTGTCTACAAAAACTTCAGAGACAGTTTGTCAATATCCACAACGTAACGATCATATTTGTATATTTATCCCCAGTTTTTGGAGGACAAGAGGAAAGACAGAGCACTTAAGATTTTTTATAAACAATAATCAGCATGCTACAGAACAACATATTCATCATAAATAAAATTGAAGAAAACGATAAGTTATTGAAGCCTAATTATTATAGCACACTAAGTCCTTTACTTTATTAAAATGAGCTCACGAATTTATCTGTCATTTTTTCTCAGCAAAGCGAAACAGAATACCTATCTAATCTCTCTCTGACAGTGTGGGCCCCAAGTCCACCAGCATCAACATCATCTGGGAACTTACTAGACATGCAAATTCTCAGGTTCTGTGCCAGACCTACTGAATTGGAAAGAAATTTCAGGAACGAAGCTCACCTCTCAATGTTTTAATGAACCTGCCAGATGATGCTGATGCTGCCTCAAGCTTGAACTTATATTTATCCCAAGGTCAGGGAGAAGACCCTGTACTTGTGTCATCATCCAAACAGCTGGTGAGGCTGTGCATTCATGGGAACAGTATTTGTTACTTAAGACAGAAGAAACCATAATGAAAATGTTCTAGCACTTGAAAGAGAATAAGATACAATGGGATCTTGATAAATAGGGTTATTTGCAAATAGAACAAAGGTGGACCAGTTTATTGCAAGCCAATTCAACTTCAGGAACAATGAATAAAACAGGCAGAAATTTTTAAAAGAAGGATGGCAGAGCATTGCAATGTTACCAAGGCAACAAAGACCTAAGTAGTCAAGCTCCCAGTGGAATGAGACCTCAGAGATGTGGCCCCCTTGGTGCCACTTTCCCCCTTGGCATTCCTTCATTTTAAAATAGTTGCTGAGAGGCTGAAACAGTGAATCCCAGCAGTTTCAAAGGGATAAGTAACACATGTTGGATTTCAGAACAATATGAGAAAAAAATCAGCAGGATATAACATAGGACGAAAAATAAATGCCTAATGGGCCGTGCCTCGTAAAGTCTGCAGCCTGAGTGCTCCACGGTGCTCCGCGAGCACTCATTCTTGACTGGTATGAGACAACTTGCACCTGTGATTTTGTTTTGCCAGGAATAAAGTAACTTCTCCCTGGAGGAAGATTACATTAGTAAGAGCCTCAAATTATGTCTATATATTTATATGCCATGCCTCTTCTTTAACCAATATTTATAAGCTATACAAGAGGACAAGAATACAATTTAGAAACCAGGAGATAAAATGAATTAGAGGGAAAAATAACACACACACATAAGAGATTCATATTTCTGAGGTATCAGATAGACGTTAAAACTGCCATGCTCAAGATGTTAAAACGTTAGATGGCTAGTTAGAAAACTACAGTGGATAGCCGGAAATTAAAGAATAATGAAATAGATACCTAGAAGTGACAACAGGATAACTGAAACTACAAACTCAGTGTATGATTTACCAGAAGTTTATACATAGTTGAAGAGAGAAGCAAAGAATCAAGTGATTTTTTTTTAATTTCAGAATATTATGGAGTACAAACGTTTTGGTTACATAAATTGCTTTTGTGCAGTTCAAGTTATAGGTGTGCCCATCCCCCAGATCGTGTGCATGGTGCAACATAGGTGTGAATTTACCCATCCCCTCCACCCGCTCCTATCTGCTTGATTTCCGATGGATGTTATTTCCTTATGTGCACATAAGTGTTGATTGATTAGTTCCAACTTAATGGTAAGTGCATGTGGTGTTTTTTTTTCCATTCTTGTGATACTTCACTTAGAAGAATCAAGTAAATTTAACAGTCACTGTATACGAAATACATTAATAATTACATTTCTATGTTAAAAAGATCATTTTTCTGCTCCTTGATGTATGTGTGCACATAGTTTTAGCAGAAGTTTAAATGTTGCAACTAAAAGCAACTGGGAGTAAGAAACATTTCTCTAGGCTGCAACAATTTAAAATGCCTACAGAAGGCAAGAGGATAATAATGTTAAAATTATTTGCCAAGTAGTCCTGCTTTAGTGGTCGCCTCACTCCACAACACTCGTCACCCTGAAGAACTCCAGAATTAGTCTCAAGTTTCCAAGTCAAGGGAGGGGGTATGTGTGTCTCTCAAATTACGCTTGACCCTTGAACAATGCAGGGGATAGGGGTGCTGGCCCCCCACACCCTACGCAGTCAAACATCCATGTATAAGTTTGGCTCCCCAGAGACTTAACCACTATTGACCGGAGGCCTTACCAGTAACATACACAGTCAGTTAACACATATTTTGTATGTTATATGTATTATACAGTGTATTCTTACAATAAAGTAAACTGGAGAAAAGAAAACATCACTAAAAATCATAGGGAAGAGAAAACATATTTAGTATTATTTAAATGGATCATCATAAAGGTCTTCATCCTTGTCATCTTCATGTTGAGTAGGCTGAGGAGGAGGAGGAGGAGGCGAGTTGGTCTTGCTGTCTTAGGGGTGGCAGAGGTGAGAAAATATCCACATACAAGTGGACGCATGAAGTCCAAACCCATGTTGTTGAAGGGTCAACTGTACAGTCATCTTTATGTTTCCCTGGATTCTTACTCTTCCTGAGAGTGACATCAACAGCACCCAAACAAATCCATGTCTGCTGCAGATATTGTTTCCGGGAGATTTCTGGCAGAATCACACCTGTACTGATGACACTGTATGACCATTGCAACCACTGCTTACTTCACTGATGTCTTCTCTCAGCATCCGTGACAATCAGCTCTCAGCTGGGATCCCCTCAGTGGAGCCCCAGGGTTGAGTCAAAATAGGCTCACCTGCTTTCTAACTGGGGGGACGGGGCATCCTTGGTGATCCCTCCGTGGTTCTCCCTATTCAGGGGCACCACTCCCAGCAGTTGAAGCCACTCAAGTAACAAGCCGGACCATGTCTCATCACAGCCTTTGATGCGATTTCGCATCCAAGTTCACCCTCCCTCGGAAACAGGGGGCAGCCTACTGTCATTTCTCCAGTGCAGCCACCAAATCCTCTCCCTCAGTCCCTTCTAGGAAATTTCTCCTCTCCCCAACCCTTTTGTTATTGTGATAGATGTTTCACCAGGTAACCTTATTATTGTGGGTCTTTTACAAGACTTTTGCTGTGTTAATATTTTTCTAAGAGGAATCTTAATAAAATGAATTTCAAAAAGACTTTTAAGTGGAGAAGAAATTACAAAATGAGCTAAATATACCTGGTGTGCTCTGGTGCACTGAGAAACAAGTAATCTTCACTTTGATAGAAGGGCACATGTTTGCTTGTGAGCTTACAAATGAACCTATTGTCATTTTTATGTCAGCTGTAGAAACCGTCCCCTGTCCCTCTTGCCAGCTGCTTCCCTGAAAACCACTGCTGAGCCAGCAATTACTGCAGCCGCACAAAGCCCCTTGAATGGGGGACCATGGCAATTACCCTGATTTGTCACCGTAGAGGGTTGGCTACAAAAGCTTCTTTCAAGACTTTGAAATTAAGCAGTTTGGGACTATGCCAGGGCATTTTGGAGAGTAGCAATCAGGAAAGAAAAAGAGACACCAGTGTCAGCACAGGAGAGCAGGTAGACTTACAGCGGGGAAATGGGACGGCCGTTTTCTGCCAACATGTTTCAATGTTATCTAAAATACATTATTTATCCTAGGTGACTTTTTCCTGACAATTAAAATATTTCCAGGCCATCTTGATTCACAGTTAAAGAGTAAAACTCAAAGTTACTTGCTTGTTTGGAGTTTTGCCAAGAGAAACATCAGATATAATGACATCTATAGGTTCTGCATATAAGGGCGACCTTTTCAGATGATTGGTGACCTCAACATTTTTCCTCGCTCACCCTCCATCTCCTTCAATAGAATAATTCATTCCAGCCTCTGTCATAAGCACTGGGGATACAGCAGGGAACTAAATAGATGGAAATACCTGCAATAATACAACTGAGAGTCCACCTTGCATGACTGATAATGAAAAGAAGAAAGTGAAATATGTGTTATGTTGAAGGGAAAGATGGTCTAAGGGGAAAAAAGTCAATAAATCAAGAAAAGGAACACAGGACGTATTGGAAAGGGGCTGAAATTTTAGTTGAGATTTCCATAAGGTCTCACCAATGGGACATTCGAGTACAGGTTTAAAGGGACTGAGGGAGGTACCTATATGGGTATCTGGAGGGAAAGCACCAAGGCAGAGGGACCAGTAAAGGAAAGGGTGGAATGCAATGGCTTGCCAGGACTACGTGGGGGGCGGGGAGGGTTGGCTAGAGAAAAATGATTTGAATGGAGCAGTTGATAATGACATAAAATGGAATGTGACTTCAGTAGTGCACAGCCTTGCAGGCCACGCTAAGAACTTTGGCTTTTGCTCTGACTCAGACGGCAAGCCATGGGAGGTTTTGACAGAATTTGTGTTTTGATCTGAAAGTAAGAAAAGAAGCAAGGAGGCCCATTAAGAATGCTCTCGTAGCAAATCAGGCAAGAGATGATAGAAGCTTGGAACAGAATGGCTGCAGGGGAGGTTTCAGAAAGTGGTTGGACTCAGGATATATTTTGAAAGCAAAATTTACCATATAATGTGAAAGGAAAACAGAAGTTAAGGATGGTATAAAGTTTTTGATTTTTGCCATCAGGAGAATGGAGGAGACTGCTGAGAAATGAGAAAGACTCTGAGAAAACCAGCTTGGGGAGAAAATCAGCAGCTCTGTTTTAGGCATTTTCAGATTGTTATAACTTTAGAAAGAAAGAGGAAATACCAGGAAATAAATTTGATAAACCATCTGGAATTCAAAGGAGTGGTCAAGTCTTACCATGCAGAATCTTCAGTTTAAGCCTGGTATTTGAAGAGTTGAAAGCTGGTGAATGTGCACAAAGAGAGGAGACCCCCCCAACAAGGTCCTGGAGCAGCAGACCTTTGGGGTGCGGGTGAAGAGGAGGAAAAACAGAGGTGTAAGAGAAAATCTAAGCAATTTTGATGTCGTGGAAGACAAATGGAAAGAGGGTGCTCAACTGTGTCAAATGCCATGGATCACTCAACTACCGTGAAGACTGAGAATTGATTATTAGATTTGGAAAATCAGTGTTCATTTGTGGCCTTGATAAAAGAAGTTGCCAGGGATAAATAGGGGCAGATCATTATTAGATTTGGTTAAAAAGAGAATGGGAGGAGGCTAACTGGAGAGAGTGAATATAGTTTGTTTTTTAAATAGGTTTGCTGTAAATGAGGGCAATGAAAGGGGTAGTCTAACAAAGACCCAGCAGAGAGGGAAAGGATGATGACGCGAGCACGGAGAGGAGAGAGCTGCTGAGTGACGCGCTTGGGCGAGCAACACGCTAGCTGGGGGCACACGCTGTCCGCCTCCAGCCACAGCAGAGCACAGGTGCAGGCAGGTGGGCAGATGTGTTCAGTCCTCCTCTGATTGCTTCAATTTTCTCAGTGAAGCAGGAAGCAAAATTATCTTTTGAGACTGAGGATGAGGGCGGTGGTGTTGGAGGCTTAAGGAGACAGTGGAAATTCCTTTAAAAGAGATGGAGAGAACAAACTGGGGGAAGCTAGAATAATTGCTGGCTGCATTTGGTGTCTGCTTGAGGGCAGTGATCATGAATTTAACGTGAGACAAGTCACCACAGCGATATTTATTAATAGCTAAGTGAGGACAGGCATGTAGTAGAAGGAAAGTTGGGTTTAGTTCGAATTCAGCAAGAATAAGGAAGAATAAGGAAGCAATTGAGTTGAGGATATATGCTGGGGAATGAAAACAATACCTGATAGTGAAATTTCACCAGAGTAAGTGGCATGAGATGGACGAGGTAAAATGAAAGGCGATGGATCAAGAAGTTGAAAGTTCCATTAGAGTTCGAGCATCATGGAGCTGGTGCTGTGTTAGACAGTTGGAAGTGTCACTCTAGGGCAGATTTTTTGAAATTTAGATTCTGGTTGCATGTCTAGGACAGCGGATGGTGGAACTGGATTATGCAGGTTCGTGCGTGTGTGCGTGTGAGTGTGTGTGCGTGTGTGTGTGTGTGTGTGTAAGAGAGAGAGAGAGAGAGAGAGAGATGAAGGCATGGGCAAAAGACTGGAGAACAAGAATACCTATCCATGCCCAAGCTTAGTAGGATAAAACCAGGAAACAATTAGATAACCCCTGAGAGAACTGCACAACCAAACACTTCTCCACAGGATAGCCAGGTTTCAATTAGTGCAGGAAGGCGAAAAGAATGTAGATTAAAGAGATGGAGGAAAGAAAGGCTTTGCAGATGACTGACCCTGTCTTTATAAATCTTTCCACCTCTGCTGTGTTCAGAATAGGAGAGTAGGAAGGGAAGGAAACAGCCTAGCGTCTAAACAGTGCAAAGCAAGAAAAGCCATAGGTGGAAGCGCAATGCATGATAAAGTAAAACTTCGTTTTCTCCATAACTAACCATATTCCCCATACAGCCAAGCTTTTCATTATGCAAATTAATTGATCTAT
>RJWJ010022557.1:0-26747 GCA_004363605.1 Indri indri | reverse complement strand
CCCGCAGGGAGCAAATCAGCATCCCAAGTGCTGGAAAGTGCCGGGCGGAGCCACGGCTGCCGACGTGTAATCCAGACACATGTCATGTCGGGGCCACTGCTCTCTCCCCAGTTGGAACCATTCCCTCCGAGCCCACCACAAAGTCAGTGACAGCCGAAGCTGAGAAAACACGGGGACCAACAGGTCCCATCAGGACACCAGCAGCTTCCTAGCAGGGTGACGAATTGTAGGCGACTGGGGAGAATATAAAACCAGCCCAGCTGCCACCAAGGAGAGTGACTAATCTCGACACTTAGGGACAAGCCTTGGCACCAGAGAGATGGCAGTCAGGCAGTCAGGCAGCCACGGGGGATGGAGCCTCGCCCCGGGGTGCCTCCTGGGGAGATGAGCCTGTCCCTGTCCCCTGGCACCTGACTCACCCGGGTGGGGCATTCAGGTCCTCTCCCTCCCCATCTGTGTCTCGAACTCATTTTTGCTTGTGACAGCTGAGAGAGATGAGGCTGCTGAGCTCATCCAGGGTCCAAGCAGCTGCCCCAAGTCTGGACTCATCATCACGATCCCCTGGTTTGACTCGTGTTTTAAAATAAAAACACCACTTTAAAATGCTTAATAAGCAAAATCTTTGAGATGACACACACCGACCTGACCTCACATTTCTTAGTCTCTCAATGTCTCAAAAACTCAGCTTCCAGCATCCTTCCTGGGGACTGGCCCTTGGAAGGAAACACCTGGCCCCAAGTTCCTGGTCTTCTCTCAGTGCCAGAATAGGGGCCCTGCAGGTGGTCAAGGCGGACAGAGCCTGCTTGCCCGTCCTCTCCAGGCAGCAGGAGGGAGGCAGCCACGGTGGCACTGTGGGCAGCAGAGGGCTAGCAAGGGCTCTCTGGAGAATCAAGAGCCGGGCAGAGGCTTGGAGTCAGGGCTGTAGATCTTTACTTTCTATCTGAACAGCCAGTGGGCAAACACCACCGATCCTCCTCCTTTACAAACCAGAAAGAAGCTTTCATTTCCATTGGCTCCCAATATTCCGAGACAATGAATAATGTCACAGCCAGACTGTGCCCTTCATTGGGCTGTGCCTTCCGTGCTAGATACATAGGAAAAAGTGGATCTTGGACCAAGCAGAGGGTGTATGATGATTATTAGAATAGTATGAACCTCTTGGAGCAGAGGGGCTGAGTGCTTATTTTTGCCATATCCTAGGCCTGAGTTTGTTCATTCAAAACACATCTTACGGCTTCCTTCACTAAACCATATAGTCATCACCTGGGGCTGGAGAAAAAGGATAGATGAGGCATAATTGTGGAATCCATCTCCACAGAATGCCAGCATGATGGATGCTAGGGGTGCACACAGAAGGGGCAACTAACCCAGACTGTCCAAGGAGGGCCTGGGGTCCGGGAAGGCTTTGCAAAGGAGGTGATATGAAGCCTTAGCCTTGAAGGAGGAGACAGAGCAGTCTCCTGGGAGGAAGGACCTGGGAGGAGTGGGGGAGGGAGGAGAAGGCAGGAAGGATAGTGTGTGCAAGGAGGGTGTTCCAGAAGGGGGGATCGGCATGAGCAAAGGCACAGAGGTATAAAATCATGGTACATTCTTTGGAACTGTGAGCAACATGGAACGGCTGGAGCCCAGGGAGGCCAGGGAGAGAGGCAAGGGCTAGATTACGCGTTGCTTTGTATGCCCTTCTGAAAGCAATGGAGCCTTTCTAGAATCCACTCTCTCTAAGAAGTATTTATAATTTGCAATTTATAACATTCCCAATTTGTGAAACCTAAAACAATTTTAAAACCTAGCAACCCTGCTTTACAAGGGGAAAGAGGCCCTGAGTGGTGAATTGGTTTCTAAGATGGATATCTATTTACAATTTAAATTTGATGCTAGGAACAGTTGGCAACAAGGACTTGGAGGCAAGTGAGTTAAAACCAGCTCCTATTTTATCCTCCAATCATGTCTACACTTCGGTGAAGTACACGAGGACTTGGGAGAAGAATGGACTTTAAAAAAAAAAAATTGCATCTTGCATCGCCTGGAGCAATCACGTATGCTCCTTACAGAGTGCCTGGACTGCACCTGCTCAAGGTCATTTTCCCTCCCAGCCACCTGCACTCATCCCTGAACAGAGCACTCACCTCATTCTCAGCTGGTGGCAGCCGTTGCCGTCTGCTATCTAGTCACAGCTGACGCTCAGAGCTAGTCCCACCTCATCTAGTACTTTCCCAGACAGGGCCTGATGTTTGGCTGCGGAGAACCAGGAACCCTGGCCACATGTACTGGGCAGCATTAGTTCTGATTGGTCAGATGTTCATTCTAACAGGATGGTGCCAGAGAGGGACCATTTGTTAAATATCTTTACAATCACCCCTGCTCCAGATGCCCAATGCCCAAAGGTACGGCATGCAGAATCAGGGAAGGCCCATTCCATTGACATCAGAATCAGGCTTGCAATGGAACAGGAGCTTTCCCTCCTGCAGAAGCTTTAGTCCAGGGCTCTGCCCGTTAATGCCATCCTGTCTTCTAGCATTGGCACTGAACTCTGTTGGACTAGAGGGACGTTCTGAAGAGATGAGCCCTGAGTTCCCCTCCAGTCCTCGTCCATTTTCTCTCTTGCTAAATTACTGAAGGGGAAACTCGGAAGGCCAGACCAGGTTCTTTGTTTAAAAAAACTCAGGGCCTTTGGAAGAACTGTGGGGGATGAGTTAGGAAGACTGGTCCTGAGAACCATTCCCCAATATTAGTGCAGGGGGAAAAATAATTCAGAGGGCAGGGTAGTCCAGCATGTCGGTCAAGACCATGCAGTTTGGCCTCCCATAGAGCCAAGGTCAAGCAATTGCCTTATCACTAGCATGTTATACAACCTCACTGAGCCTCAGTTTACTCATCGATAAACTGGGATGGCAATGGTACCTCCCTTAGAGGGGTTCGAGGGAACCTAGAGAATTGGGTGAATGAGTGCTTCAAAGCAGTTAGCGCGGCATGTGGCACACAGAGCTCAACACATAGGTGCTCTTAGTGCCACCAGTATGTGACCTCCGGGTTGCCATGAGGATGCAACGTGTTAATGTCTAGAAAGCACCTGGAATGCTCTTGGCTCACAGCAAGTGCTCAATAAATGCTAACCATCGTCATCTTCATCATTGTCATGATTGCTATTATTATCATTCCTAGTTACTCATCTCCTCTTTAACCAGAGTTCTCTAACTCCCTTATGGGCAGAGAAGCTCATTCGGGGACCACGGCATTGGGTTATCAAAGAGGAGACCTGCGCAAGCCTGCCCTGCCCTTAACCAGTCAGGGTGTGATCTTGGACAAGCGATGTTACATTTCAGAAACAAATTTACCCTAATTGATGAAAAAAAAAAAAAAAAGAGGGGAGGTTTCTGTAGGGGGAGCTCTAGGCTGCTTTCCTGTCCTAAGGCTCTGTGAGTCTCAACCTTGCCCAAGGATGCCACGTGTGCCCATCACTGCGGCAGACTTGGAAGGACATTCACCCAACAGATGTTTATTAAATATGTCTTCTGTGTGCCTGTGCTGGGGACACCGGTGATGGGCAAGGCAGCCATGTCTCACCCTCCCCTCGTGGAGGTTACGCTCAAGATTAAAGCTCAGGGGACAACCAGAAGAAGACTAGCTTACAACTTGACCCAATGACTCTAACACGTGGGAGGCTGCATGAGTTGGTCAGCAGCTGTTTTACCAAAGCTCCACCCAATTTCTGGCTTAGAATTTGAATTCACTCCTTGGCTACCAGGCAGGACTCTCCGGGTGCTTTGCAGGGAACTTATCTTTCTACGTTTTCTTTTCTGGTTTGGCCCCATCTGAATGAGAGCAAGAGAGTCAGAAATGGAACTTTGAAAGTAATCACTTAGCACAGGGGACATGTCTCTCAGGAAAAGCCCCTCGAAGCAAGCCCTGCCCCTCAGCACACGCGGTGTAATTCCTCAAGCAGCCCGGGGTCTCTGGCACTACCACATGGAAAAGCCTCTCGTTACAAGAACGGGAATCAGAAAAGCGAACCTCAGTGTTATTCCTCCAGACAACACACACGTAATTCACTTTCTTCTTTTACTTTTCCTTCCTTAATCCTCGGAAGTTTCAGCCCCAAAAGAGGTTCCTTCCCTCTTTCCTTCCTTCCTAACAGATCACAAGGTCCCGCTGTTCACTGCCTGTCGCAGAACTGTTGTTTTCTCCCAGGGACGGACACGGGCAGGTAATTTGTACTCCTCCCTGGCCCGGTGGAGAACGAGCTGGGGAAGGGGCGGTGCAGGGCTGGTGCAGCAGCAGCGTGGTCTTGAGTGAAATTCAAGGTCTCGGAAGGCATATGGTGAGGAGCACGGAGCCCTCTCCACTCCCTCACTGGCCGCTGTGCCAGGGCACTGACGGGCACGCAGCCCAGCTGCTCAGAGCTGGGGTGGTTCCAAGGACTAAATAAGCGACTTGAGTGTCAAACCCTCACTTGCGAGCAGACGGAAGTTGCTGTTAGGATTCCCGTCCTCTAGGATTCCACGTCTTTCCTCCCCTAGCCATGGCAAATCCCAGATGTGCCTCCATTCCCCAGGGTTAAATATGTGTGGGGCCGGCCGTGGGCGGGACTGGAGTGCTGGTCCCAATCATACTTCACGGAGAGTGTCCATCCAAGGCAGCCACATCAGACTGGGAGAGGGGGGTGACTCAGGCCTGGGTTGGGACTGCTCAAGCCAGAGGATGAGAGGCAACAGAGGGAGGAAAGATGCCATAGAAGATGACACATTTTACCTGTTTGACAACTTTTTCCTAGAATCAGCCCAGGCAGGGGCAGGATGAAAAGGAGGGACCCCCAAGTGAAACAGGTCCCAGGGGACACACCCACAGCAGAAGAGCCGTGTGTGTGTGTGTGTGTGTGTGTGTGTGTGTGTGTGTGTGTTTGTAAACGCCCTCCTCCTTAGCTCAGGCCTTGGACCTTCTTCCTCAATTCCCTGTTGGAACAACCTGAGGTGGGAGTGCGTGCTTCACAATGCATTTGGCAGGAAAGCACAACATTACGTGCAAAGCGATCTCCGGACAGCATTTTAAAAATTAAAAGTCCCCAGCATGTAGAAGGCAGTTGGTAAAAGTTCAGTGAATGGATGAGCTGAGGATGCCTGCATGAGCACAGCACTTATGTTTTCACAGCAGAACAATGGGCAGCTGCTGGCCCTTCCCTCGCACACCGTCAAAGGCTGGCAAGAGATCTGGGCCAGGCAGAGCCCACACGTGAGAGAAGAAAGCGGGGAGCCCAGGGGAAGGCCCCCTCACTGCATCGTCCCTCAGCCCAAGACGTGCCTTGTCTGATTTCCAGCCACATTTTTGAGGCGAACAGCTAGGGAAAGTAGCGTGTTTATCTCCGCGTGGGAGCTGGTGGCACATCGTGTATTCACAGAACGGCATTTGTGAAAGTTTTTGGAACTCTTGGGGAAATGCAGAATGGGAGGAGAAAGAGGCAGAGAGAGCGTGGAGTTCACAGAAGGAATTCTGGGGAGACAGGCAGAGGCGGGAGGAAAGGAGAGAGCAGAAGTGTCACTTGCCCCAGGTTTTGGTCCTTAGGGTCTTGGCATCCTGGGCCCAAGACTGGCATCTCCCTTTGGAGGGACCTGACAGCGTGGCAGGCCCTCAACTCTCGCCGATGATACACGGAATAACAACTGGGACAAAGGAGGGGCGCACGCGTGGGACTCGTGTAGAGCGTCTGGCTGGGCACAAATCCCATAGAGAAAGCGACTTTCTGCCCTCTCTCAGACATCACCTTCTCCCTGTCCAGGGCCAGGAAGCTCTCCTCGGGCTTCCTCAGAACCCCGGCTGCCTTCCTAACTGTCCTTCGTCCTTTAGAGGTTCCGGAGAGGGGCTAGGCCCGGCGTGCAGGGGGCTGCGGGGCGGGGCACAAGTCTCAGCCTCCGGGACACACCACCGGTGCGTCCCGCCCCGCAAGTGCGCGCTGCAGGAAGTCTTGAGCCGGGAGGAGCGGGGGCTCGAGGCACCGCCCCACCTCCGGAGTGATCGGGAGAGAAGCGAGGGAGACATCGCGCGCCTGGGGGCCCAGAGCCAGCCCAGCGGCGGTACGGACTTCCCCGAAAGGTCTGGGTCTCCGCGCTGCGAGCGCACAGGGACCGGGGGGCGCCGGGATCGCTGCAGGTTGGCTGAGCTTCCAAAGCCTGGCAAGGGCGGGGGTCTCAGCCCAGCCCCGCGCGCCCTGTTCTAGCGGTGCCGCCCCTACGGCTGGCTTCTGGGCCGGCGGGAGGCGCGTGTGCCTGTGTGTACCGGTGACATTCCCCTTCCCTGGAGCCGGTGCCGAGCCCCCGCCCTCCGCTCTGGCCTGGGGAACCCCTCCCCCAGCTCAGAAATCCCCGCGCGCCCCCTGCCCACTTTGCCAAGGCGAGAAAACGGCCGAGCTGGAGACAAAGAAACTCCTGCCTCCCTCCACTCTCGGCCCCTCCGCCCGCCCGAGACACTCCCCGGCGCCCTCCCTCGACCCCGGCGACACTGCGCTTGGACACGCCAGGAAAGGGGGAAGGGTGGGTGAGTCCGCTTCCCGACGCGGGCCAGCTGGGGGCTGCCCATGAACCCCGCCCGGGGACACCCCACAGCAGTCGCGCCCCCACCCTCCGCTCCCCAAACCGTCCCGGGCCCCCAGCACCGCTACCCCTGCCAAAACCGTCCCCACCTCTCCAGCGAAGCGACAGGGGGGCGCGGCGCACACAAAGCGGGTGGAGGGGAGAGTACGGGGGGAGGGAGAGATCCCGCCAGGGCTCGTGGCGCGGGCCCGGGCGCAGCTATTTACCCGATATCTTCTTCAATCTCCGAGATGTCTGCGAAGATGAGGAAGACCACGAGCAGCGTGAGCGCGGCCAGCATCCAGCTCCGGAACTGCAGCTGCATGGTGGGTTCGCGCCCGCCGGGACCCACGCGGGCCGGCGCGAGGAGCAGGGGCTGGAGGGCGCAGCGGCGGGCGCCGGAGCCTCCGCGCGCCGCGCGCAGCGGGTCAGACACGCTGCGCTCCGGGCGAGTCCGGGCCGGCGGCGGCGGCAGCGGCAGCGGCAGCTACAGACAGGGGTTGCTCAGGCGCTGCGAGCCCGCTCGCTCCCTCTCGGCTCCCGCCCGCCCCTCCCCTCCCCTCCCCTCCCCCGCCCCGCGGCGGGCTCCGCGCGCAGTTTGACAGCTTTGCTCCGCGCCTCTGGTCCCCTCCTCCCACCAACTCCAGCGTCCAGCCTCTCGCCTTCGCTGCTCCCGCCTGGCTTCGTTCAGTTCCCGAGGTGCGGGGATGCGGCGGGAGCCTGCCACTCCCGGCCTGGGGAAGGTGGTCTCGGAGCACCGCGTGCCACCAGGTACTGAGCTGAGCCCAGGGAAGAGCGCGCACCGTCTGGCGCACCCGGCGAGCTGGCAGACGCCCTCCCTCACCCGCTCTTTGTCCAGCGCCCTCGCTTCCTCGCAAAGTTTTCCCGACACAAAGACCAACACCTGGGGACAGCCCCCAGCGCGCGCCAAGAAGGCGGTTTCAGCCAGACAGATGTTTCAGCAGTTGACGAATTAGGAGTGGAAGTGGGGGAAGGGGAGGGGAGAAGAAATACCCAAGACAGGCCAACTTCGGCAGAGATGCTGATTGCAATTTGTGGGCGAGGTGCTGAGCCCGAGAGAAATCACTCCCTCCACGCGGTTATCTTGCTCTCCATTTATAGACCAAGACTGGTCCGGAGAGCTCTCTTGCCCTAGGTCAAGGCTTTCCTGGCTAGAACCCTGGGCTGCTGCTCCAGTGGCTTCTCTACCTACAGTGGTAGAGTCGGCGCTCGCCCCGCCTCGGCCCTGCCGGTGCTGACTCCGGTGGCCTTCATTTCCCTAGCTCTTACCCTCACCAAGCAAAATCAATAATCCCCTGAAGTCCTATCTTGATCAAAAAGCCTTATAGAAAAATATGGCTCCTGCAAGAGGTAATACCCCCTACCCCCCGCTGAATATTTTGCGCTTTCCAAGCCTTAGACAGTTTAACTCAAATTACATTTCGAACCAACCATTCGCCTGGGGTGGGAAGGGCCCCATTAAGTTTTACTGGAATTAGATAATTACCTTTTTTTTTTCTTGCTCTAATTGTAACAATCCCTGAAATCAAGAAACATAACTTTTGAGAAATGATCATCTGGTTTATGAACGGGTCCTTGGCGTGTGAGCATGGGGGGAAGAGTCCTGTTGGAGAAGCTGTGTGGAAGGTCCTCACTGCTGGAAAGCACAGGAGAATGAGGGGAGGGGCAGGCTGGCTGTGCCCCCAGGACCTCTCAGAGGGGCTTGGGGAGAGGCTGGCAGCAGCCAAGTCCCTTTAGGGCGCTGGTGGGGACATAAGAGGGCCTTCTGATTTCCCCATGGAAGCACCACCTGTGGCCTGTCCTTTTGCCTCTAAGGAGGGGCAGGAGGAGGCTTCCAAGCCCCGGGGCTGCTGGACTTTGTTGACCTTAGGAGCCAGGAGTTCCCATCCCCCTGCCTAGAGAGCAGGCTAGGGACGCAGCACTGAGGTGGGGGAAAGCTCCGCATCCTCTCCTCCGAGTGCCAAGAGAGCAGATGTCTTTTCCCCAGAGCAGGGGTGCACGGATTTCCATCCCAGCCCTTCATTTCTTCCCCAGCCCCTTGCCAAGTCAGTGTACCTCCGCTCCTTTCGCAGAGAGCTCCTCGGGAACACCGCATATTTTTCTTGCGGTGAGACTTTCTGGTATTGAGAACCATGTTGGACGTCATTCTCCCTGTCAGAGGAGGGGACAGGACGGCAAAAGAGGGTTTCCCATCAGTGCAGCCGACCACGTGGTCCAACCATCCTGTCTCAGAGTTTGTTGAGCGCCTAGAACCTTTCCCTCTGTCTTGCTTGATGGGGGTTTAGGAGGCGTGGAGTTGTTTTCGTTATCACTTTGTCTCATTTTTCTGAGATAAATGGTTGGGACAACTGAATAGGGAGGGTAAGAACAGGGTGCACCTGGCATGCCACCGAACATTTCAATCACTCCTCCATTCACTCCAACACTCAGCAATATTTACCGAGCACCTACCTTGGGCCTTCTTGCTAGGGGCTACAGACACCCAGAAGAGAGAGACACTTCTAGTTTCCTGCCCTCTAGTGGCTCACTGTTCAGGAAGAAGACAGACCTGCAAGTGCCTAAGTATGATATGAGATGTGAGGTACCGTAGAGCTAAGGTCTCCTGACTAGTTTATATTAATAATTGATTAATAAGATCACCCAAAAGAGCAAGAAGAAGCTGGCCGGCCTCCTCCTCCTTGGGTCTCTGCTCCTCTCGCAGCTACACCCTTACTAGGCAGAACACCATAGAGGTTGCTGTGATCATCCGGTCAGATAAAGCTCGTTGCTCTAAGCACTATCACAGCAGAGTGCATTTCTGTTTCCTATCAGGTGACCCGTATTCCTATCTGGGGCTCAGTCTTCCTCCTTTGCACTCACCAAGGAAGGGTCACTACGAGTGGCCAGGAAACAGCGGAAAATTTTATTGAACAGTTCCATCCCTTATAGAGAAATCCTTGTAACCAGCCCCATAGAGCAACGTCCCTCAAATACATCTGCTGGGAAATAGAGATAGCTTTGCAAGGTAGAGGCTGTCCTTGCAATGGGAGTCGTTAAGATGGGATTTTTCCTGGAGAGTGATGGGGGACCCTTGTGGTTGTTGACTGTGGAATACTGTCTGTAAGCACTTAAGTTTGGATCTTCATGGGCCAGCTACTTTAACAAGTGATCTGTGCACACCCACCACTGTTTGCTGTCTCTGAAAAATGAGGTTGTTTCCAGGATCTGGAAAGAGGAAGAATGATTGGCAGCAAATGTCAGACTGCTGATGTAAACTGCCACATGGGCAAACACTTGGCTTGGCCACCCCTGTGTTTAAGGAAGTCCCTTTTCCTACCTTGGATTTTCCAAGAAACCGGGAGGTCTCACAGTAATTACTTTTTTAGACTAAGTCATTGAATGTTTGGGTTAAAGTGCTGGAGTCACAGGGAAGTGGCAGCAAATTAAAAGTCATTACTACCCATTAACATTTTAACTCAAATTAATAGAGTATATTAGCTATTCGGGCAACTAGTAAGGCCCTGGAAAGTTTGCATTACTGAGGGATAGAGGAGCAGGAGGCTCTGCAGAAGCCCCCAAGGGGCCCAGCAGGGTCACACAGCAGTGGGACAGCCCTTCCTTGGCTCTGACACTGGCTGATGGGAGTTTGTCCTTCCAGCTGCAACCTCGAGAGTGGGGAGCCACCCAGAACCTGAATTTATGGAACCCTCAAAACTTTATCTACCATTTACACATCCAACTAAACACCCCCCTCCAAAATTTTCGTCTGAACTACTTCTTGGGAGTAATAAGGTCTATATTGATAATAACTTGTTCAAGTTACTGGCTGGGCAGAAAAAGCAAGTCAGACGCGGGAGGGCGTGTCGGGGAGGGGAGCTAGCATTTATTATCTCACACGGTGCACAGCACCGATCTGGGCTATTTCTCCTATTTAATCCTCCTGGCAATCCTTTCATATAGATATCATCATCTCCATTTTACATTTGAGGAAACTGAGTCTCAGAGAGGCAAAGTTGCCCAAGACGGCTGGGTTGGCAGGGAGGGAATTTTGATCCAGTCAGCTGCCCTGGGCCTCAGCAACCTCTGAGATCGTGGGATTGCTATGTCCCCTTCAGCACCTGGGGATTCTAAATGGATTTGTAAACAGGTCGCTCCTTTGATTCTTACTGTGCCCCCTTAGTTCTGGCATGTCAGGATTCAGGGAACAAATCTGTCTGCACTCGCTGCCCACCCTCCGTCATTTGTGAGACTGTAATCATAAATCTCCATTTTCATCTTTCCACATGGAAAAGACTAGCCCTTTCAGTCAATTCAGCCTTTATTTTTTAACTCGAGAATAAATAATAGTGATCGCATCCAAAATTCTGACCTGATACCTAACACCTTTGAACTCTCTGAGAGAGCGATTTAGAACATTAAATAACTCCAGCGTGGCAACGGTCTTGCTTTCTCATCATCCCTGAAGGGGAAGGCTTGTGTGCGTTGGAGGTAGGATGGAAGGGTGATGTAAACAGGTAGAATATTATAGTCAGGATAGATTCATAGGCCGTTGTGTTTCTGTGCCTCCGATAACTGAGAGAATCTTGTGAAACTTACACTAAATTTGAATGTTCTCACAAATGCAACATTTTCCCCTTCAAAACCAGAATCAGAGTGGTAACAATACGTAAAAGTTAACAGGCACATTTGCATTCCATTTGTAACTTTTATAAATAGCGAAATTGTAGTTTAGCCAAAGAAAGAAAAGAGATACTCAGGCGATGCCTGTAATCGTTTCTGGGATCATCAGTAAGAGATCTTGGGAGGGATGAGATGTGAGCCCCATGGTGAGTTGGAGGTGATGGAGAGAGGAAGGGGTTTATTTATGTATTTATTTATTTCACTCAGATTTTTTTTTTTTTTTACTAACTCTTCAGTCAGGATTAAAGACTGTTTTGAACCAAAGCATCAAGTCAGGAACCAGATAGCAGAAAAGAATAAAAAGGAATGTTCTTTCCCAATTCTTATTAGGCCTTTGACGAATTACCACTGAGATCTCTGAGTCTCGGCTTGCCCACCTTTGCCCGGAGTCCAGCATGACCCCTTCCTGGTAGGTGCCCGGGGCAGCGGGGCCCTGCTGGCCTCCCTGGCTCTCAGGCATGGCTCCTCTCCTAGCCCCGGTTTGGGTCATGGACCTCCGCATTCTGGAGCTGGAAGGGTTGGTGGAATGGCGCTTTCCTGCTCATTCACTCACTTGACGGGTATTGCTTCATCGCCTGTCATGCGTCTGGAATTATGCCAGAGGGATGGGATGTGGTGGCAAATGAGCTGGGCACAGCTCCTCCCCAAGTGGCGCTTGGCATCCGGTGGGATTTTCCTGATGAAAAACCCTGAGACCAAAAGGCTTGCCACAGTCCCACTGCTGGTTCCAGAGCTGAGAACAGATCGTCGCTCTGCCTTCTCCTCGAGTTCAGTGCTAGTTCTCCTTCGTACATCTTATTTTATTTCATTTTCATGATACTTCGGTGAGACTGGAAAGTCCAGAGGGATAAGGACTTCTCTTCCTCTTCTGGCTCCACACTGTGTAGCGCGGTAGAACCCTACACACCTGTTCCCACCATGGCCAGTTCCAAGCCTTCAGCGTCCTGTTGCTGAAGGCAGAGCTGGGAAGAGATGTGTGATCAGTATTTCCACCATATCCATATAAGAAACAAGACAATCTCAAGAACACAGATCATAGCAACGGGTAGAAGATAAGATTAGGAAGTGATGAGTTCTATGTGTTGCCTTTGTTTTAGATAAAATTTATTGAGTTGTAAGTTTATATATATTTTAATTTTTAATAATGACTGTGTTGAACAATCAGCACGAGCCATATCCAGCACAACACCAGTGACCAGTGGCAACAGAAAGTCCCGACAGTGACAATATCTTGGTGAGTATGTGTGATGAAAGGTTATTTCTAAAGTCAACTCCAGGTGGGGTAGTCTCCAAAGGCACAGCAGCATTTACCAGGACGTTGCCCTGCTGGGATGTTAGCACGAAACACCAGACAAGGGAGGGAGTCCCTTGGTGCCAAGTCAGTGTCTTGTCAAATGTCCCTTTGAATCCTCTTGCACCTCTCCCCTGCCTCAGATGGCGTCTGTGTGGTTGTGCATCCTCCCTGTCCAGTCCCCCGGTCAAGTTTGACAAGGCAGACTGGGGGAAAAATGCAGTGTGATCAAGAGACCAGTGCTGTTGTGTTCATGGGTGTATTAGTTTGGATTGGATTTGACAGTAAGCCCAAAGTGCCAGTGACTTATTCAAAATAGAAGCTTATTTCTTTTTCTTGTGCAAGTCCCCAAGCAGACAGCCAGCACTGGTTTGGTCATGGTTGTCCCCCAGAGTCCCTAGGGATTCAGGTCCTTGCAGCTTTCCTTTCCAGTACCCCTAAGATGGGCCCTTTTTGGCTTCCCTTTCCCATCACACACAGGTTCTGAACAATAGAATGGAGGAAAAAAGCCCCTGACACCTGCCGCGTGATGCTTCTACTTACACCCCTTTGCCCAGACACTGTCATGGGGCACACCTAGCTGCAAGGGAAGCAGGGAGCAAATCTTTATCCTGGGCTTTGATGTGCTCATCTGAGAATCTGTTATGGAAGAAGGGAAGGGCACGTGAGGGGGACAACAGGCGGGGTCTGCCACAGTGGGAATGGAATAGACCATATAGGTTTTTTCTCTGCCACGTCAAGCTCTGCACGTCCCTCCTCACTGGCCCTGCCTTATGGTTGTGTGGAGCAAGGACTTGCCAAAAGTCTCTGACCAGAAATGGCTGAGTTTGTGGGCAACCATGCTACTTCTGGAGCAGAGCTTCATACCCTTTCATCTTCCTATTTCTTAGCACCCTACTTGGCTGCATTTACTTCATTATTTTCACCCTAGGGAAGCAATATAATGGTTTAAAGCAATGCTTCTCAAGTCATCTGCAGGAGAGGATGAGTTGTTTTTTTCTTTTTAAATTTCCAATCAGTTGGAAAGCAATCGTCCTACTGCCTGACTGGTATTCTGTTCACATCATGTACCACTCACCACGCAAGTTGGACATTCCCAGGCCCTCTTCATCAATAGGAATCAGTGATGGATTATGTGTGCAACCAAGTGAAATTGCCACCAAAGCTTCTAGATGCTTGTCCTGAATTCCCTTATGTATCTCAGCGTGGACCAGTAATAACGCAGTTCACAGACCAGCGCTGGTCCATGGACCACATTTTGAGCAGTTCTGGTTTAGAGTTGATTTTGAGATCACACATATCAGCTTCAGAACTCTTATCTATTTCTTGCTATTTGTGCGATCTCCATCTCTCTAAGTTTTAGTTTCCTTGATATTAAATGGAGAAGATAATAATACTTAACACATGAGTTTTAGTAAGAATAAACTAAGATAATGCATTTAAAGTACTTAGTAAAATGTTAGCATAAAGTAAGTGCTTATTACATACAAATCTTTATTATTTAGGATAATGCAAAAATAGAAAGGAAATATATATATATACACACACACACATATATATATACACATAAAAAACAGTTATCTCTGGGTGGTGAAATTTGGGTTAATCTTGTTTTTTCTTCATATTTTTTTCTGTTTTATAAATTTCCTACAATGATCATAAATTACTCTGTAATCAGGAAAAAAGTAATTAAAATTTCTTATGCCTATTTTCTCTGCACTGAGGTTTTTTTTTCTTTGCCAGAGTTTAATATTCTTTCTCAATAACCCAATATAAACACAGATATTTAGTAAAATTGGTTTTGCAAACAATTTCCAACCTTTCTTTGATGTTTTGTTAAGCATCTACCTAATATTCATATTGCAATTTCCAATGGAGGAAAACACAGTCTACCAAACGTCCCCCTGCTGGTGCTGGAAGCAAGAAGATGCTTAGGGCTCCCCTCTTGCATGTTCTTCCCTGATGCGACCTCATCACCACCCAGCCTGGACCTCTCTGTTGACTGTTCTGGACCACAGCAAAGCCCTGCTTTGGAGCCAGGGGGTGACCCAGAGACAGGAGGCCGCGGCTTCACATCCACGTGGCACTCCAGTCCCACCAACCAGCACAGGTGGAGGGGCTGTGTCCCCTGGCTGTCTCCCCTTTGCTCACACTGAGTGATTTTCTGCAGGTGACAATATGGAGGATTCATTAAAATAGGGGTGGAGGGGTGAGCAGATAAGCACCAGAATGATAACCAAGAAATCTTTCATCTCCAAATCCTCACAAATGAAGTCCTTGGCGAGGCCTTCCAGTCATCCCATGACACACGGCCCTCTTTGAAAAGGATTATCCTCACTTTGGATGCAGCGCAGAGACCACCACATATTTTGGAATAACTTCTGTTTTTTGGTCTAAGAGAAAATTCGTTGAGCTGAAAAAGCAGATAATAAGTTAAGTTTCCCTGGATACCTTCTTAGAGATTTGTAAAACCCAAATTGTCTCCAACTCTTCCAAACTCTAAGAGGGTATTATTACTACTTAACATTTATCATTGTTAACATTTGTTTGGAAAGACTATCTTTATGACCTAGTAGTGTTGCTGGGCTTTCGTGTTACAAATGTTCTCTAGGGTACGTCGGAATCCCATGTATACTTGAAGCTTAGAGTCCGTGTTTACCAACAGGGGGATAGTTTTGACAATTCTAAGTGATTATAGAGACTTGTAGCAGTGCATCTGCCTCTGTGACGACATGTTACTGTTAATAGCTATGATTTATTCACTTCCAAGTCCTTGGGCAGAGACAGAACCCCTCAGTGGGAGCCTTGATCCAATGGGGATCCATTTTGCAGATTTCTGGAAATTCGCTGAGATAATGAGACAGCGTTGAGTGGCTAGCTCTTGGGGTTCGAAAGCAGTTTACTAAATTTCCCTGAGTGGCTGGAAGAAGCCGTGGCCTTGAGCCATCTGGCATCACTGGAGGTGGATTGGGCACATCACAGCGACCCCCGTGAGCATCTCAGTTACATGCTGAGTCAGAGAAACGCTGGGCCTGACAGAGATAGAACGCCAGCCTAAGCTTTGTGTTTGCTTTCAAAGAGGAAAAGCTGGAGCGGGCCTGGTCTCAGAGATAGAAAAGTTTTATAGGGGGCTATTGTACTCCTCTAAGTCCCTAGAAGATCTTCAGCCAAACTCTAAGTTTTACCAGGGGGACCCACTGGCCAAGTCCACAGATTCAGCCCTTGGTGTGGATTGAGGTTCTTGTCTGTGTGGAGAGAGCTCAGGAGGAACGGAGACCAGGGACAGCCAGAGGCCTCGAAGGACTTTCTTAACTAATGTCCTCCTCTTTCTGTGTTTCTCTGTGTGAGCAATCCCCATTTAGACTGGCGAGGACATGTGTGGTAATACTGCATTTATTGTGTCGTTTCTACGGGACTTTATCTGGTATAAGGAGCTCCCATGTTTCCAACATCGTCATTCTACTTTTTCCAACTGGATCACTAACTTCCTGGCTCTTGTGTATTTTTGAAAAGCTTTTATTTTCTGTAGTGCAGCTCATTTCAAAAGATAATATTCACTTGTGGTTCAAGGCTTAGCAAAAGAGAACATATCTTTTCGTTCCCCTTTATACCTCCTGTCTGCCAGCCTCTGGGAGGAGCAGATTCCTTCCTGCAGGACGAGTGCCCGCCGCTCAAACCACAGCTGGCCCCTGGCAAAGGTGTGCCAACAAAGGAAGAAAACAAAAGCAAAGCTGCATTCATTTCAAGCTCCATTAGGGGCATGCAGTGGGTGAGGAAATCAATGGGAAAGATGAAGCTGGCAGGAAAAGAACTTCTTTTTCTCAGTTTTTATAATGGAATTAACCACAAATAATGACAGGGTATAAATCACTAAGCAGCACCCATTTTAAAAATAGAGAAATTAAAAAAAAATCACATCCAACGCACATTTTTTTGGGTCATTTCTAAAGCACAGCTAAAAAAGATAACTGCTAAAAAAGATAACTGCTTTGTTCTTTTTGTCTTCACGTGGCCAAATACCAGCCGGGACCCAGGATACGGTAGCAGCTGGCCATTGTCACAGTGAGATGCTTTGTAGGAAGTACGAATTGTTGTTTCCAGGTCGCTGCAGCCATTTGAAAAGATAAACTCTTAAGTATCAATAATATTGATGATTCATCATAATTTGCTGGATAATAGAAAAACATTTTGTAGTTTTGCTTTCAGAAGCCAGTAAAGAGAGATCTTCCTTTGAGAGTGGTTAACCACTCAAAAGCCATCCTTGTCCCCTGACAGAATACAATATGAAAGGTATTTTGAGAGAAGACGTGGACAGGAGTATAGTTTTGATGTTTGTAAATAGTCTCGGCAGAATCAATGCTTACTCTGTTTTCAGACAACTTGTGAATCTATGGACAGTTCCACAGAAGAAATCATTTTTCCTGTCTCTCTCTGTATCAGTCATTGGATTTCTTTTATACAGTTAATCTTGGCTGTCTTCATTTTCACTAATTTGATAGGCTTTTCCCTGCTTTTGTTGTCCTGCTGTAATAGCTGAGGTGAGCCACCAGGTGGCACTGTGCTGGACCAGGGACCCCGATGCAGCCAGTATACTGGGCTGAACCAGTGCCAGGTAAATCCTGGGCGAGGAAAGGGTGAAAGGAGAAATTGAGAGAATGAGAATGGGAATTGGGAGAGGCCATGGTGGCATGGAAAGCAAGAATCTTGCATTTTTCTTATGGACTAACCTGATTCATGGAAGCCAGTTTCAGTCGCCATGTAACTGGGAATGGAGATGAAAAGTGGACGCATTGTCTGTGGAAATCAGTATTAAAGGCAAACAAATCAATGGCGGGTGCACATGGATCATCCAGAAATTGATTGGGAAATCTAGGTAATTTCTGCAGAGGGGTCGTTTCATTAGTGCTCTTAGCCTTGAAGAAATTAAATTTGAGCAGTTCTTCCAATAATCAATAATGAGTATCAGTAACAGATTGACACCTTGCAGAATCAATGAAAATTAATAATAGGTTGATGCCTTGCACTGCCTCTGATTTGAGCACAACCAGAGTAGATGTACATTTCCAGCTGCTTAAATTTAAAAGTTAAAAAATATAAATTGCCTCCACTCTGCCCGGTTATTCTTATACAGCATGTAATTGGACTAAGAGTCTTTCTCTTTATGCCTCTCCCGCTCCCCCAAAGAGGAAGGTGTATGAAACAACAAATACACTTCCTTAGGGGAAGAGAAGGAGAGTGATATTAAAACAGCATTTGTATTCTCAAAGCTCATGCGCCAACTGTTGGGTGGTTATTAAATATCTTCTCCTTATGTGCCTATCATGGTGCCCAGAACTCTGGTAATTAAGAAACAGAAGCCATAGCTTCCCCCCAGAGTCTCTGCAGAAGATCCCTGATTCAATTATGGGGTGACACTTGTCACATGTTGCACAGATATAGCTGCACCTAACCCCTCATTAACTTAATGGATTCCTGTAGTTAGTCCTCCAGGGATGTGAAGTTGAAGCTACTGAGATTCAGGGGAAGTGTGGGTGTATTTATAAATGCATCTCCCGTTACTCCCGGGTTCTGAAAGGGAGAGAGCTCTGCGCCAGTAGCAGGTAAGGAGAAAGTGAACACTGTACCAAGAAGCTGTCATCATTTGTTCATTCATTTATGCTTTTTATCACACCTGGTTTTGCTTCCCAAGAAGAGAAAAGTTATTCATTTTTGTGTTCTTTGTCCATCCTGGAGTTCCTGGTGGCCCATTTTGTAGGACTTTTTGTGTAGTAAAGACTCACTTCTTTCTGGTCATCTCTATGACGCAGTTGACTTTGCTTAGGAAATTCTTTTTTTTTTCCATGATCAAAAGTAATAACTCTATTTTCCACCAACTGTCTCTCAACTATGAATCATGGATCATAAACTCATAGCCCAAGATTAATCTGAGCCACAAAAATATTTTCTTGGGCCAGCAAAGTAGTTAAAAATGTTCCTGAATCTGAAGGACTTTAGTGGGCTACAGACATTCCAGTTCTTAACAGGGTCCCCCATCCCCTGTTTTCTTACATCTAACCTGATTCACATGTGAGAGATCTTTAAAGAGTTCATGGAGAATGCCTATTATGAACAAAACTATGCATGGATTTCAAAATCTTTTGCATCAAAATAAACTCACTGACTTGTTATTATATAACATATCTGAACAGGATCTAGTTTGAGGCAGTAAGAAGGATAAGACACCAGTATGAAAAGAGCCCGGATCAAAGCAACATGAATTCTGCTAAAATTGAAGCAAGAACAAACATAAGGTTGATGGTGAAGCTTGGGTGGAAGAATGGTGAAATCAGTGATGCTTTACAAACAGCCTGTGGGGAACATGCCCCAAAGAAATCAGCAGTTTCCAAGTGGATAACTCATTTTGGGAAGGGACAAGATGATGTTGAAGATGAAGCCCACAGTGGCAGACCATCCCCATCAGGTTTTGAGGAAAAAATCAATCGTGTTGGTGCCCTAATTGAAGGTGATCTATGATTACAGCAGAAACAATAGCCAACACTATAGACATCTGGATTGGTTAAGTTTACACAGTTGTAGCTGAAAAATTAAAGTTGAGCAAACTTTCCACTCGATGGGTGCCGAAACTACACACATATCAGCTGCAGACAAAGGTGGAGCTTTCAATGGACATTTTAAACATGTGAGATTGAGATCCTGAAGCATTTCTTCAAAGAACTGTCACAGGAGATGAAACATGGCTTTGCCAGCATGATCCTGAAGACAAAGCACAATCAAAGCAGCAGCTGCCGAGAGGTGGAAGTTGCCCAGTCAAAGCAAAAGCAGACGCATCAAGAGCCAAAGTCATGGCAACGGTGTTTTGGGATGCTCAAGGCATTTTGCTTGTTGACTTTTTGGAGGGCCAAAGACTGATAGTGTGTGCTTATTACGAGAATGTTTTGAGAAAATTAGCTAAAGCTTTAGCAGAAAATCTTAAGGAAAGCTTCACCAGAGAGTCCTTCTCCACCACGACAATGCTCCTGCTCATTCCTCTCAATTTTGTGTGAGTTTTGATGGTAGATCATTAAGCATTCACTTTGCAGTCCCGATTTGGCTCTTTCTGACTTCTTTTTGTTTCCCAATCTTAAAAAAAAAAATCTGTAAAGGGCACCCATTTTTCTTCAGTTAATAATGTAAAAAAAGACTGCATTGACATGGTTAAATGCCCGGGGTCCTTAGTTATTTAGGGATGGATTAAATGGCTGATGTCATTGCTTATAAAAGTGTCCCGACCTTAATGGAGTTTATATTGAGAATTATGGTTTATATTTTTTGTTTTTATCCTTTAATTCCATTTTCCCATAAACTTTTTGAAGGCCCCTAGTGATCTCTGCCTAGCTCCAGAGGCATGTAGGAAGTGGATTGGCATGAAACTCATATGTGTGTACTTCCTTGAGGATAGGTCAGCACCTTGTCATATAGCAGATGTAAAATAAGTGGGGATAAATCCCACACACTTGGAACAATTTCTCTGGAGGGAAATCTGGCAATATAATAGAAGTGTTGTCATATGGCGGACCTGTTACGTAGGGTGAACCAATAGTCAGTGAGAACGGAATCATGCAGACCCACCAGAAGGAGGCCTGTTCCTCCTGTACATCTGGCTAACCCTGGGAGCAGAAGTATAATTTACTACTGAGAGGAATGGAGGACTCTTGCTAATCTGGCAAGACCTTTGCTTGGAGATCAATTAAAAATATTTCATGAAGTAACAGAAGTCTTTAAAAAGAATATGTCCTTCAACCCAACAGTTCTAGGAATTTTTTTAAAGGAAATATATAAATGCATAGAGATATTTAGGTACAAGGATATTCATAACAGCATCGTTTATAGAAATGAAATTGAAAAAAATCCAATGTCTGGCAATAGGACTTTGTGAATAAATCATATGACAGCTATTCAGTGGAATAGTATGCAGTCATTAGCAATGATATATAGATGACTTTTATGGATATAGAAGTCTATTTTCATTTTAGTAAGTTGAAGTTTATAAGACAGCATGATTCCACTTTTGCAAACATAAATGTGTATACATTTGGTGTGTTGGGCAGGCTCTAAAATGGCACTCAATGATGTGTTCCTCCTGGTATTTACAGCCTGGGTAATCCTCTTCACTTGAGTAATTTGTTTCTAACCAACACAACATAGCCACACTGAGGGGATGTCAGCTCCATGATTAGGTTACAAATTTTGTGCCTTCTGTCTTGCCTTCTTGGCTTGCTTGCTTTGATGAACAGCTACCATGTTGGAAAGGCCAAACTTGAGATTTCGACACTGTCATTGAATAAACAGAAGGGTGACTTAACAGTTTACGATTTAATTTGGCTGATTTCATATACTATGACAGAGCTATCTTGCCTTTGAGACACACTCTGTGATTTGGGGGTTGTGATTTGAGATGACTTTAATTCACATTTATTTTCTTCTTTCTTTGCTGCTGGTTAGGTTCTCCAGAGGCTCAGTAAAGCCTCGCCCAACCCGGTGTCTTTCACGGGGCTGCAATGGCCTCTACAGCCCTGCCTCACTCTGCCACTGGATGCAGCCTGCCCCCAGGGAGGGCGTGACCTCTGGTTAGCTGGCTCACTGACCCTAAGCTAGACCCGGAAGGAGCTGACAGAGGGAGAGTGTCTGCCGACCGTACCTCTTCCTCTGGGCAGCACGTGCTTCCTTGAATGGGGTTGTGGGCAGCTCATCTCTCCATCAGTCACAGCGGCGGGGAGGGGTAGAAAACAGGGCTGGGCTGAGGGAGGACCTAACAGAAACCTGCTCAATCACACAGGGAACTCTTGAGCTATTTGGCCCATCAGAGTTTACCCCCATGGGATGGAAAATGCCAGATCTTTATAACCCTTATGATGGCTCACCAGACGTGGGTTGCATCAGGAAGGGCAAGCCCTTGGGTGAGTCACTCTCTGCAGCTGGGGCAAACCCCAAAGATGCTGACAGCTGGAAGTTGTCTACTGACCATCCTCCCCACAGCTGCAGCAACAAGCCCTTCCTTCCACAGGGAGCTGGTGGACGTCTCTGTGTTCACAGTTCACTATTCACAGCATGCGGATCCATTTCTTCGCATATGTTCAGGGAGCCGCTTCTCTGGGATTCCACTGAGCCTCCACCCTGCCTGTGGGAAACTTATAAAAGGAAATTTAGTAAGAGGAACTACAGTCCATGTTCTATTAACTGTCTCCCTACTTTGAATTTTCTGTGGGTCGAACCTCCTTGGATGCCATTGCTGCCCTGGTGCTCATTAGGATAATTGTGTCCGCCTGGCTTCTCGTGGTTCATCATGACCTGGCCTTTCTTAGTCCCAGTCCTGTCACTCCACTGCCCCCAGTGAGCCAAATTCTGGAACAGCCCTTCCTACACCAGTCCTAGCTTACAGAGGAGAGCCACCACTGAACATCTGAGTGATGCTGGGGCCTCTAACCCCTGGCCTTAGAAGACCGTATCTTTGAGTCTTTCTCAGAACATCTGTCAAACAGGGGAATATCTGTTGTACCTGCTGGCTGTACATGATATATTTATGCCAGCATGCCTACTTTGCAGAGCCTTTTAATCCCCTTCTCCAGTATCTGCCATGGCACTTCTGGCATTTCAACTTCACTTTGTTTGTGTCAACCATCCTTTGTTGCATGTATCTAGGTTCCATCCTAGCAGCAAGCGTGCATCATTCCCTGGGGTCCTCGGCAGGGTGTGTCCTGGGAGAGAGTTCCCGAATCGATAAACTCTGCCTGATCCAGTCTTATGTTCTGACCCCATTGATGGAGCACCCATGATCATTGATCAAGCACCCTGGCTCCTGCTAGCACGTGCTGGTGAGGGCTTGCAGCCTCTCTGGGACATTGCTTCCTTCCTTCTTTAGCAGGCCCAGCAGGTGCACAGGTGATTTATGTTGTGGCTTAACCCTATTTATATGCTTAATGACCAGAAGAGGGAGAAGGTCCCCAAGAGGGTGGTTGTGTTGTCCTATGGGGAAGCAGCTTCTGCATTGAACCTTAAACCTTAACAGGGAGGGTTAGGACTTTTCTGCATGCTCACACAGTTCAGAGAAATCTGGGAATTCAAAATTCCAGAAGCATCTGCCTAGATATCTTCATCCCCAAAATGTGGGCCCCATTTTTCCTCATACAGGACCCTGACCCTGACATAGCAGAGCTGCCTTGGTTGGGGGTTGAACTTCTCTAGAGCTTGTTGGCTCCTACTATGAAGTCCTGAGCCTGGGCCTCAATTTTCCCTATCCTCCTGCTTTAGGAGAGGAAAGCCTCTTTGTTAGACACCAGGGAAGTCCTCTGGTTTTCACATTTGCCTTTCAATTGTCAGCTCTTCATGAACTTTTTCTAGAGTATCTCTGGTGCTTTTCCATCTATTGTCCTTACCGGTACCATCCCCCACCCCAATACACACTTCTGGTAAATTGCACCAGCTAATACATTCCCTTCCACTGGTCTGCCATCCTAGCTCATCAAAGGTGAGAGATTGAACAACTGGACTGCTACCTTGGGCCAGAGGCTGGCTGTGCTCCAGACTCCACAGTGACATGTTCTTCTTCACTGCCAGCCAGCAGCCGAGGATCCTTCTCCAAAACTCCATCCTAGTGCCTGCTTTCTTGGACCACTCCCAGTGTCAAGCATCCCAGGTTGGGTTCTCTGGAGGTAGATACTGAGATGGGAGTTCTTATGGGGACCAGCACTTGTGAGAGGGAAGGAGAGGCAGCAGGATTGGGCAAGGGAAGGAGGAAAGCTAGCATGCAGGCTTGACAAAGGCTTTGCCAAGCCCCCAGGGAGCTCTGGCACATGTGGGGCCCATCCGAGTTGTCCCCTAGTGGGTAGAAATGGCCAGGCATCCGTGATGAGTGGTTGGATGTGAGGTCCCCGGGGAAGGGCACGCTGTTGATCGAGAAGCTCTCAGGAGCCAGGGCCAATGCTGAAGGAGCTGACAGCTGGAGGCATCTGTTGACTGCACCCCCTGCAGCTGGGACAACAAGTCTGTCCTCGAACGGGAATCTGGGTGGTGCCTCGCCTTGTCTACCGCACGACTGAAATGTAATTTGTTACTTTTCTAATTAAAATAATAAAGAAAATAAGATAAAATTTTTTATTTCAGGGTGAAATAAATCAGATCACCCTTCTTTAGTTCATTTGCTTCATGAGAATACTGATTGGGCTATAATTCCCAATGTATAAGGTAGCACGTGTGATTGGGATTCCAAGCATCAGGTTACAAAGGGGAAAAAGTCAAACCCAGTTGCCGAGCAGATCATTTTAACACCTTCGTGGAACCCACTGCTACCTTCCAGCCTGTCTTGGGCTGACTAAATCCAATGCATCTCACATTCGCACAGGATGAATTCAGGCCTAATGGCCAATCCGTGGTCTGAGCTCTAGTAGCAAGTGTCATCATATGGAAGATAGCAAGTGACAGGCAGCTCATGACCCCATCCCAGGGTGGTTTGACATGTTGTGCTCATTTTTGAAGTTCTCTTTCTTGGCTGGCTCAGATTTGTGCAGCCATTGGAGTTGATCCCTTTACACAAATACTGGTTTATTAACCTGGAACAATCAAAGGGAAGGGGTGTCAGTCTTTCTTCCCCCTGTTATCTCTTCGAAAGTTCTCCTTCGGTGCAAGTGCTTATGGGAAGGAACTAGCAGAAGGCTTTTGCTTTTGAAGATACAAAGACCAGCCTGGGGCCTCACCCCTGCTTCTGTCTAATAACATCTCTTTTCCAGTAAGAAAAGTCACCTTCTGAAAAGAAGCTTTGAGGAATAGCTAGGGAGTTTGGTTTCTTTCCAGTAACTATGAGAAAACAAACCCAGAGAAAAGAACAATTTGAAAAATAGTGGAGGGTCTGTCTGGGGGAGGGAAGTGAGCACAGGATTTGGCCACAGTCAGCCTCAGGGGTGAATGGGTTTGAGTGTGGCCTACTAGCACGAGACCTTGGTCAAGTTCATAGACTCTCTTCCTCTAAATAACCAAGACGTTGACAGTGGCCCATTCCTCTGTTCCCTTTCATAGCGCACGTCCTTGCATGGGCTGTCAATTCTCTGTCTCCACTTTCTCTTCCTTTACGCTCATTCTCCCTCGACCAATTCCAGTTTTGTCCCCACCATGCCTCTGAAAGTGGTCCCCGTTGACCTCACCAGTAGGTGCCATCTTGCCAACCAAAGGGTCCGTTTTCCGTGTGCACCTCACCAGATCTCGCAGCAGCTCTGCCTGGGTCAGGCCCTCCTCCCCTTCAGATACCCCACCAAGGTACTTCCAGATGGCGCTGTCTCTTGAGTGACCCCTTCTTCTCTGGGTCCTTGACAATTTGCTCCTCCTCTGGTCAACCAAGGCCCAATGAGGAGTCTTTTAACATCGTCTCTAGCTACATACACACTGTGACAATGTTTATCTTGGGGCTCCGAGGCTTTAAATACCATCTATATGCTGAAGACTTTTGCATTTAGATCTTCGGCCCCAACCTCGCCCCTGAGTTTCTGTCTTAGGTATTTGGCCGCCTACCTTGCTTCACCACTGGAATGTGTCATCTGCACTTCAGATGAAATTCTTGCTTCTCCCTGACTGTGCTAGGTGGCCTGTTGGCAACTTTACCTCGTTCTTCCCTTTTACCCTCCACCCCTGTCACAGGGGCAGGGGATCTGCCACATACACATTACCCAGAATGCCTGCCTACAGATTTCTGGTTTAGATCTCACCAATAAGAAGCATCTGTATGAGTTTTGCAGGGAAGAAGAGATGCAGAAACTAAATAATTGCTCCTCTTGGACTTGTAGCAAACAAGAGATTTTGCAGTGGCCTCCAGCATTTTTCTATGAATCATCCACCTCTGAAGCTGAAATTATTGCAAGAGGTTTCCTGAACTTCCTGCATCTTCCTCCCTCCCTGAAAGCTGGAGGTGAACCAAGCTGGCAGAGACACCCTCCCCTGACCTGTGTCCCTTCCCCTTCCAAGGGTTTTATAAGCACCCTCTACCTTAAATCCTTTCTTGCCTAAAATACCTAAAATTGTTTCACTTCTGATACATCCTGCAAATCATCGGTCCTCGAATGTTACCATGAATCAGAAATGGAAGAAATGGGAGGCTTGTTAAAGAAGGTTGCTGGGTCCACTTGAGTGAGTTTCTGACTCAGTAGTTCTAGGGCAGTGCTAAGTGATGCTCATGCTGCTGGCCCGGGGACCACACTTTGAGAATCACTGATCTAAACCTTTGCCATCTCAGTTACTGGTACCACCCTTCATGCAGTTTCTTAGGTCAAAAAACCTGAGTCTTTCTTGATTCTTCTCTTTCCTTCATGGCCATGGCCAGGATCTTGCTTACTTAGATGAAGAAACTGAATTTCAGAGAGTCTACAACATGACTTGACCACAGTGTCATACTTGTGGGTGGCATTTAAACTCATTACCCCTGGGATGCCAAATCCTGTGCTCTCTTCCCTCCCCCAATATACCCTTCACAACTTTTTAGTTGGGAAAATGAGTTTGCATCTGCATCTCTTTCTCAATGAAGCCTGAAGGGGTGTTTCCAGTTGGGAGAAGTTGGAGGTTTAAGAAGTGAGGGGCTGGTAGAACAAAGTCATCCCGGAGAGCAGATGCCATTAGACCAGGGAAGAGAGAGAGAATTGCTGAGCAGGTTGGGGTGCCCATTTGAGATTTGAGGTGACCATTTAAAGTGAGTCCAGCCTGCACAGGTGTGGGATTTTTCTCCAGGAATATTTACACGGGCCACAGTAGCTATGGGATAAAGTCGCTGGAGTGGAATTGCTGAATCAGGGTTCATGTACATTTTACGTTTTGGTGGACATTGCCAAAGAGTTATGCCAATATACTCTCCTGTCAAAATGTTTGTCCACACCTGCTAATACGGGGTACTATCAAACTTGTTGATCTTGGCTGTCTGCTAGGTGGGAAAAAATGATATTTTTTTTGCTCTAAATGCAAATTATTTCATTATGTGTGAGAATGAGCATCTTTTGCTATGCTTCTGTGAGCTGCCTATTCACAATGGAGACTACTTATGAATTTTGGGATAGTCCAATTAAAGGGAAAATACATTTTGTTCAAACTATTGAGGGAAAATACAAAATAGAAGGTCCTAATACCCTGGAGTTAGAATTTAGTCAGAGCAGGGACTGTCTGCAAAGTAAGGCTTCCTTTTTGCTGGCTGGAAACATTTTGACTGG
>RJWJ010022556.1:0-26653 GCA_004363605.1 Indri indri | reverse complement strand
TTAAGTGACTGCCTTCTAAGGAGGATAGTGTGGAAATATGGCAGAAAAAAATAACTTTATCATGGGCAAACAAAGAGTGATGTCATATGAGCATATACACTTGATATCATGTGGTAAGAATGATGCTTCACCTCTGTGGTTTTCCTCCCCAATCCATAGACCCTGTCTAATCATGAGAAAAACATCAGTAAAACCCAAATTGAGAAACATTCTACAAAATCCCTGCCCCGTACTCCCTGAAACTGTCAAGATTATCAAAAGTAAGTAAAGTCTAAGAAATTGTCACTGCCAAGAGCAGCCTAAGGAGACATGATAATTAAAAGTAATGTGGTACCCAAAATTAGATCTTGGGACAGACAAAAAAGACATTATGTATGTAAAAACTAAGGAAATCTGAATTAAGTATGGACTTTAGTTAATAATTGTGTATTAATATGGACCCATTAGTTTGACTCATGTGCCATAATAAGGTTGACAATAGGAAAATTTGTGTCCAAAGTATGTGGAACTTTCTGGAATTTGTTGCAATTTTTCTGCAAATATAAAACTATTCTAAAATAAAAAGCTTATTTAAAATACTCAATAGTAAGAAACAAGTAGCCCGATATAAAATGATACAAAAGATTGGAATGGACACTTTATCAAAGGAGATAAATGGATGGCAAATAAACACAGGAAAAGATCATTAATCACTGGTCATGAGCACAATAAAAAATAAAACTACAGTGAGATACTTCACACCTTTAGAATGCCTCAAATTAAAAACTGACCATAGCAAGTGCTAACGAGAATTAGAAGGAACTGGAAACCTTATACACTACTGGCACAAAAACTGGAAAACTGTTTGTGATACTTTCAAAGTTAAATAACATGTCTATCATTTGATCCAGCTATTCCTCTCCTAAGCATTTACCTGAAGACAAAACATGTCTGTACAAAGATGTGTACATGAATATTCAAAGCAGCTGTATTTTTCATAGCCAAAAATTGGATTAAAAAACTCAAATGCCCATCAATAAGTGAGCTGACAAACAGTTTTATATATGCATGTTTGAATACTACTTGACAATATAAAGGGATGAGCTTTTGATACATGAAACAGCATGAATAAATCTAAAAATAATTATGCTAAATGAAAGAAGCCATATAAAAAAGAATATATTTATGAGTTTACATAAAACCCATAAAAATGCAAACTAATCTCTAGTGGCAGAAGATGAGTATTTGCCTGAAAAGGAAAAGTTGGAAAAGGGATGAAAAAAGGATTAAAATGACCTAAAGAAACACTTTTGGGGTAATGGATTTGTTCACTGTCTTGACTATAGTGATGATTTCAGGGATGTACAGACATGTCAAAACTCATCGTATTGTATATTTTAAATATGTTTACTTATTATATATAAATTATACCTCAATAAAACTTTAAAAAATGTGTTTATGATAACATTTAACAGATACCATTAATCTAAAATCAATTATTCCCTTTGGGTGTCTATGTGGAATTTGAATCTAAGTTGTTAGGTTAAGTTTTAGGTTAACTATCAAGCCATTGTAGGAGGAAATAATTCATAAATATTACTCCTTCTCATATTCATTTCTTAGTGTAATGTACATTAAAAGATCTGGTTCCTTTGCTAATAAACGGGTCAAGATAAATATTTTTCTTCTTCTAAATTTTCTTTAAAATAATTTCCTATGTTGATGTCTTGGTTTCCCTAGAGACTGTCAAAATGAAACAGATTCTAAGGAAGTTAAATAAAGACATCCTTTTATATCTTAAAGAAAAATAAGTACAATCAGTACTTATTCCCAGAAGAAATTATTTAGAATTATTATTCATGTTATAATGCTAATAGAGAGTGATATTTTTAAAACTTTTATTAAGATCAATCTCTGGAGTACCAAATTTACTTGTCATTAAAACTCGCATGCCTGAGAGACTCTTACTCTTATTTAAGATATAAAAGGATGTCTTTAACTTTCTTAGAATCTGTTCATGCAATGTATCCATGTGAAAAAAAATCTGTACCCCTTTAATATTTTGAAATAAAAAATGCATATTTCTTCAATCATTATCAATCCCCTTTGATAAAAGGTATTTGTTGAAAAATGGATTTCTTTAACTGCACTATATAAAGAAATATAAAGTGATACAGAAATGTTGGTAATAGGTTTCTATTATAAGAACTGATTATTTCTGTATTTATATGATTTCTTTTTATTTTACTGTGGTTAAGTACATAAAGTAAACTGTGCAAATGTTATACAGTTCAATGACAGTTTTCAAAAGCACCAGGTAATTTGCATCCCTACCAAGATATACAACATTTCCCTTATCCTGGAAATTTCCCTCATGCCCCTGTCCAAATTCCTCAAGCCCACAGACAACCATCTTCCTGATTTTTTCATCACATATTAATTATTCTTGAAGAACTGATTAATATTTAATAACATCTTAGTCATTCAATGCTATGAAAATGCAGTTTTGCTTAGTAAATCCTCTGAGTTCCTTTCTCCCTTTGTTAGTCCTGTTTTACTGTTGTTTTTTTATCATAGATATGAGTCATGCAATACCAGAAGCAATGAATATGAAAAAATATAATTTAAATTTATAATTTATAATGTCAACCTCTGAATTTAAAGATAAGTAGAAAAATCATTGCAGATAGCTTTACTTGCTAAGAATAATCTAATCATGCAAAATAATAAGGATGTGAGAGTGATCCTGTCCAAAAGGCTCTAATCCTTTTTGCCTGGGGAGGAAGGTATAATTTTGAAATATAACATTTCAAATTTGAAATTTTGGAAAGGCACAAGAAAAAGGAGCTAGGAAGGAAAAAACAGTAGCTTCATTTTACAGTAATGAAAAAAATATGTAGGAAAATAAAGAAAAGCTAATGCATGAACAAACTATATTAGTTTGCCACACTTATGAAAGAAACAGACTTTTAGACCTTCTGCACCTCTTTGTTTGTATGTGTTCTAATTTTTACATAGTTTTAGAGTAGTAATCGTGTAGCTCTGGACCTAATAGTTTTTGCATTAGATGCTATATATGGAAACTCAAAATCCCCGAAGGGATAGCTCTATCTCAGAGCCTACAAAACCCTTTGAAATTTCCACAGACTGGATGATATCTAAAATATACAAACTTTCTTAGTTTTACAATTTTATTTAATCTTTATAATACAAATAGGTGATACTATGTTGTTTAATACCAAAATATTAAATATCTTTGACCTTTCTTTGCTATAAAGAGACAAGGTATAAAGCTCAGACAGGAAAACTTGTGTATCATTCAATAGGAAATGTGATTAATTTTTTTTTCAAAGGTGCAGTCTATATTCAATTTAAACACTTAAAAAGTCCAAAGCTAGTTTTATTATTTTTTTCAAAGTTATGTCTAGTTACATGTGTAAAGGGACCTTAATAGAGATGCTTTCCTTCTCTGTTTTGGCCGGGGTCTCAAAAAAGCTAGAGATTGTAAAGCTGTTTCCACCCTTTTACTTATCACCTAGTGAAAGGTATAAGCACTGGGGTGAGGATTTCTTTGGAAAAACCATCAGTTCTGTGTTCCTAAAGCCCTACTGCCTTGGGGAGAAAAAGAGACACCTTTCCCTTTCATTAAGTGAAGGAATCTTCAAGGGAAATACTTATTTCCTGGAATTTTGGCCTGGGTTGACATAGACAAAAATGGTTATATTGTGAACCAGCTACGGTTCCAAACCTGTGAGATTTCTTTCAGCAAAATGCACTTGTGAGAGGAAGTAGACTTGTGTGAGTCTTGCATCCTAATCATAAAATTACCTACAGCAGTGGTTCTCAAAGTGTTGTCCGTGAGCCATCACCATCAACATCGCCTGTGACCTTGTCACAAGTGCAAATTCTTGGACCCCACCCTAGATTATTGAATCAGAAACTCATGATTCACAGCTCTCCAGGCCATTCTGAGACATATATGAGACGGGTGGTCCTGGCCCAGAGAGAATCTGTGTCAAGAGGACCACCTCTGGGCCAAGCTGGAGAGAGTAGAACACAGCCAGCAACGGAGACATGGGAAGACTTCTCTCGCAGGGGGCCCCACGACAAAAACATCCAGCCATTGTGCCTCCATCATTTCCTGAGAGAATGAACTGGGTTGCAATTGCACTTGTTTACTAAGACTGTTCCCTTTGCCTAACCTTCATCCCTCTGAGCCCGACTCAGACCCTCGGTGAAGGACATGGTTTTTTCTCCTGGGTACACATTTCAGCCAAGGTCCCGAGGAGCTTAGTAAAATATCTAAACCTGTTAAAATGAATTGAAACTCCAGATGAAGTCCTGTGAATTCTGATACACTAGGAGGTGTGAGAGGTCTTGAACTAGCAAGATTTGAGGAGACAGGGATAGAAGCAAAACAAAATATCAACCTTCCTCCATCCTATCTCCATTACCTGTATCTAAGACTGAAAGACTCCCAAGGAAAAGTGAGTAGAATTTTAGGAGAGAAAAATTTTACTGAACAGGACTTTTAAACTACCATTGTCATTAAAATTTCAATTCACTTAATAACTATTTATGGAGTAACTACTTTGACATATACGCCCTTCTGGGATACAGAAGTGAATAAAAGCCAATACTCCTGTCCTCCCAGAGCTTGCATTCTAGTTGAATAAAAGAGACAAGAAAGTGAGAAGAAACAAAGAGCAGAGAAAGACAGTATGAGCTTGCTTATGGTATTCAGACTGGTCAGGAAATACCTCTCTGACCAAGAAGAATGATATTTGTTAAGAAACCTAAATGAAGTAAGACCTAAATGGATCAGAATGTTATGGTGACTATAAGCGTCTGATATTTATCATTTTTGAATCTCTGGAAAATCAATTGGATTTGCCCTACAATTTCTTTCAAGGACAGAAAGAAACTGACAAATGATTTTAACAGAATGTCTTGGGAGATGGTAAAGTTATTTTGTACTTAGTGTTTATACAGTGTGGCTCCTCCAATAAAAATATGACATATGTTTAATACATATACATTGTTATAAAAGAAGCCATTTTATTTTTCCATGCAAACAATAAAGAAATCTTTTTCTACTGACTTTTTTTCCATTTATGCAATATGTATAAAAGATTGAGTCATACTGTTCAGATCAAGTTTAGATTCATTTAAAATATAATGTATAATACTGTTTACTTACAGTGTGCTTATTAGGATGGCAAGCACTATAGAGAAAAAAAAAAGGCAAAAAACAAAACACCTTGCATACTTTGGTCCATGCTGTGAGGAAACTCATTTACAGTGACAGGCATATTTAGTAGAAGAAACTAGATGCTTTCATTCATTTTACAATTGTTCATTGAATGTCAAGAGTCCTAGAGTAAGATGACAAAAAAAAAAAAAAAATCAGGTAAGAAAGAGAAAGGTTTATTTCAGAGTGACATTATCTCCACCTTCCAGCAGATAATGTGTATGCTACCGGCACGTATGTACTTAATCAGAAAAAGGGCATCAAGAAATAGAAACATGAGGTGAGGAGTCAGAGATTAATTAAGAGCTCTCAGCTTTTGAAAAGAGATAGTTTAAGTGTAAGCAATTTAGAGAAAAGGTACATTATGGGGGAAACTACATTTTGTAGTTTCAGTTTCATCAAGAAAGCAGGAGATTTTTCAACTCTGTTAGGTAAGGATCGTGGTCTTAACCCCTTACATAATAACTGTCCAAAGACTAGTATACATAGACTTAGTCTCTAACTTTATAAATTTTACAATATAAAAATTTAAGAAGAAAAGCAGTACAATATAGTGATTATGAACATGAACTCTAGGACCAAACTGCCTATGATTAAATTCTAGCTATTTCATTTACTGATTTTGTGCCTCAATTTTCTCATCTGTAAAGTGGGTGCTCATAATAGTTACTACATTTTAGTGTTATTGGAAAGATTAAATGTGTTAACACTTGGAAAGATCTTGACGTTATTTATAGAATAGGTCAATGTTCACTAAATATTCACTAGCACAGTATAGATAAGGGGATAATTTAAAAGATTATAATGAAATAATACATTTTACTTTTAACCAGATAAACAATGGATAATTCTGGTAAGTGTGATAGCTGAAATGATTCATTATGAAAAGTTTATAAAGTTCAGGAAGGGAGGCTTTCTTTATAAATCTGCAGGAAGAAAACATGAAAGCTAGTCTATTTTGTTGGAATGGAATAGAGGGTAAAGGAGAATGGTAACCTTAACTGGTATAGACTGATTTGTGGCACCCTCCAAAAAAATTCATGTCTTGAGTCCTAACCCCCACTACCTCAGAGTGTGACAACATTTGGAGATAGGGACCTTGAAAAAGAAAATTAAGTTAAAATGGGGTTATTAGGATGCGCTTTAATCTGAAGAGGAAATATGAACACACAAAAAGACACCAGGGATGTGTGCACACAGAGAAAAGATTAGGTGAGGACATAGCAAGACAGCAAACATTTGCAAGCCAAGGAGTGAGGCTGCAGGAGAGACCAAAGCTGTCAAAGCCTTGATCTTGGACTTCCAGCTTCAAGAACTGTGAGGAAATACATTTCAGTTAAGTCATCCAGCCTGTGGTATTCAGTTATGGCAGCCTGACAGAACTAATAGAAATTGAAACTGTGGGTGGAGTCCTGTGAAATCTGATATACTAGGAGGTATGAAGGGTACTGAACTAGCAAGAGTTTGAGAAGGTAGAAACAGAAATGAAAGACGAAATCAACCTGCTTCTGTTCATCTCCATTGTTTGTATCTAAGCCTGAAAGACTCCCTAGGAGAGGTGGGTAGAAGAGTAGAAGGAGAGATAACTTTTGCTGAACAGGATTTTTAAAGAACTAACTTCAGTGTGCTGAATAAACATGTGAGATGTGTATCCATGAGAAGTAGAAAGATTTGCCCATGGTTCAAATATGGACCTTTAGGGGAAGAGAAAAATCAGTGGTTATGACCAGAGTTCTCAACCAAGCACCTGGGTGGTTTCTTCTGACTATCATCAGTTGTTTTAGAACTGATGGGTAATAGTTCTAAGCTTACAGTTATCTTACTAAGCCCAAAAATATGTTTTTGGTTGTTTGTATTTTATGTGTCATTCCCCCAGCCCTTGACATTATCTATAGATGTCATCAATTATTTTATGTGGATTTTTTGATAATGCTGCTTTTTGGCCTCTTTTTTATAGCAAATTTCTCATACTTTTCTTTATCTTGTTTCACATTGGAGTAGAAAACATATTAAAATGTTGAGCAATGCTTTTTGCAGAAGAGGTTCATTGTTTCATCTTAAACATATTTCCTTGATCTACTTATTTTCCTTAATTTTTCAAAATTAATATTGGAAATAATCTGTTATCATTCTAGATACTAATTTTGTAAGATGACTCCTAGTCTGTTGGTCAAAATTCTTGTTGTTACAAATGGCACACGTTTGTGTTTTCGTGTTCCCAGGTTCTCTCAATCTCACTCCTTACTCAGTTAATTGATACCAAGGTTTCTTCCTCTGAAGCCCATTCCTGGGACACCTTAGATTAATTATCGATGTCTCTCATAGTCCTGTGGCCCTCACTCTGTCTCACTGGTTTTGTCATGTATCTCTTTCTGTGTTTGCCTTATTATTCTCCCGCTGCCTCTGCACTGAGTTTAAACATTATCTTGAGTACTGAAAAAGGGCAGAATTTACATTCCATTTATTTTCTGTACTACTCATTCCAGGATATGCACAGTAAAATATGTTGATTGATTAAATTAGGATTCAAACAATTTTTAAAAAATAAATATTTGAGGGTAATAATAGTCTAAGAAAAAGTATCATGGCTTCTAAAAATCTTCCCTAAGTATTAATAATATTCTTTATTTTCTGATGTATTCATTTTAATATTTCTTGAGTTTTTATTATAAATCAAAGGAAAGCACACTCTAATGTTTTCAGCTTTAAATATTTTCTTTTGTCTAACTTAAAGTAAAAATTTTGTATGCCATTTATTTTATTTTAATATCATGCATTATGTATATGCATCTATTCATGTTTCATATATAAATATGTATAAATGTCTACTTTTTAAGCAGTAAGTTTATATTGCTTTCATTGGGATAAAAAAGTTTTCTCACACATCAGGTTTATATGCCCGATACAGAAATAAAATTTAGCATTGCTCTTGGAAAGATTATACAACATTTTTCTTACACAAAGTGACTATTGTACAGAAGGAAATCTGAAAATATTTCCATCTGTGTGACTTTAATATGTTATTTTCTGTTCTGTGTTGTGGTTTCTTTATTTTAAAGTGGAGAAAATAGTCAGCTCTCCTTCATAGGTTGGGAAAATTGAATATGGAAATGTTTAGAACTCTGCTTGGTACAATAACTATATCAGATAATTGTTACATGTAAAAGTTAATGTACATTATTTCTTAATGAAGTACATGTTATCAAGAAATTTGTGAAAGTATGGTAAATGCAATTCAATATTAAGGAAAGGAGAATTGCTTAGATTTATAAAGAAGAAAAATAATTGGATCAGAAAGCATCAGAATATATATGTGAGATGATAATAGAAGAGAAAAATAGAACAAATTATAATTGGATTTCATATAAAAAAGGGATTCCTATATATGTTCTACATATAGGCTGCATATAATTTAGCTGGATGAATTGAACGTAAATTGTATTATATTTATATGATTTAGCTACTTTTAATGTTATTGAAAAACATGAAGAGCAAAGATCTATTGCTATTATTAATAATCGTTCCACCACCCAATCTCTCATTTTTTTTCATTCTTAATTCATCGATTTATCTTTTCTTTGCCTAATTCTGTTCAAATGGTCTTGCCTAACACAGAAGTAGGGTAGAAGTAGATGTGAGCGCAATGAACATCCCAAGTAACAGAGTAGGGTTGAATTTAGGTTACCAAAACCAGTTATGCAATGAGCAAAACAGCAGACAATGAAGACTATATGACAGATGATGCCACGCGTACAGTGGTATGGGCCAGGCATTCTTAATCAATTCTCTGATACAGATCAACCTGTATCAAAATCATAGCCTGAAGCACCACTGATGTATGTAACTTTCAGCTGGTTACTTAATATTAATATCTATGCAACCTTGGGTTGCTTAATTCACCCACCCTCCCTTTCTCCCGTGCCAGTCCCCAGTTCTTTCTCTCTCCCTCTCTTCTCTCTCCTCCATAATCTCCATTTTGCTGACTTCCTGAGACATTATTTATATCCACCAGGCCTTTGACAAATGATTGCCATTTATCATACTAAATAGTTTTAATAAATAGACAGGTTTAGTCACATTTCATTTTTGTAAAATCTGTAGGATAAGATTTAAATGTCAAGACACAGGAAAAACATTAATTCTATAGAAATAAAATAAAGGTTTTCCATAAAAATCTTAGTCATAGATTATGTAACTATAATTTTATTTTATAATCTATTTTGGGAGTGTTTTTCCTAAATCATTCTTTCTTCTTCAGAAGAAAGCATACTGATGACTCATATAGCAGAGATTTATTTTAACAACACAAGTTAATATGCAAAGCTTTGATTAGAACATTTCTTATCCATGATGACATTTTTATAGAAGAAAAAAATATATACTCCAATGAAATCTAGAACCAAATAGATTTTTTTTTTTTGTGCTGCAACAATTCACTGACTTCTAAGCAATATGGTAGTAGAATTGGAATTAATGTCACTTTATAACTAAGTTAATTAGGTGGTTAAAAATAATAAAAATAACTGATTATACTAAAACATTAATTATAATATGTATTGAGAATATTTGTTTCATTTTACCTTTTTACTTTGAACAGCATTCTAAACTTTATGCTTACATGAAAAGTGTTTTGTTAAAAGTAATATAAAGGTTGTTTTTATTCCTTGAAATACAAGCCAAAAAAATCCTATATAGACCAGATTTTTAAATGATGTTTACATGTTTATTTCCAATACAAAAAGAAAAAAACACTGGATTAAAGTTTAAAAATTAAAAATAGATAACACTAATATTGATAAAGTGATATGGAATAAAGTAGAAACATAGTGTATCTCTGCATTTTATTGAAAATTCTGAGTTAGTTAATCTTAATTTCCAGGTTGTTAAGTAATATGCTGAAAAGTGCAAAGGCAGGGGCAGAAAATAAATTACATCTAACTTTATTGCTGTGTTATCTGTGGTACAAAGCATTCGGATTATCACAGAGGTTGAAATAAAGGAAGTTAAGAGGGTGATCCTAGACCCCTTTTGGCTGGAACATCTACTCACAATTGAGAAATGGATTCCTCAATGCTCCCCATCAATGAGTAGTCTGACCACATGTTTAAAAATATTCTAATTTTTAATATTATAAATTTTAAATTTTTATTTTGCATTGATTTATATTATATTAAAAAATGAACAGCTTTCATGTGCTCTCTTTGAGAACCAGAATATCTGTTACTCTTTAAAGTCCTTATTCTCAAAGTCTGGGGACAGGCCCAATGACATGCTTCCTTGTCATGACCCCAGGGTGATAGTTTTCCTTTTTCTTCCCCCCAACCTCTCCCCAGTTTCTGGAACAAATCTTCAAAGTCAGTAATTTTTGTACCTTTTTTTTGTTCTTGTTCCTGATTTTCTTCCAAATTTTTGTCCCAGGAACAAAGTGGCCATCCCAGACCTCAGGACTTATGACTGTGATTAGATTTTGGAACTTATTTTAGATTTAAGGATACAGGCTGTAAGCATTTAACAACATAAAAGTTAGCTACTTCAGATTCAACAACAATGACAAAAATCTGTGCCCAGTAAGAGTCACAAAATGAAAGTTTATTTAGAAAATCATATAAGGACTTTATATATTAAAAGATGATTCTGACACCTATTAGGGAAAAGCCAGCCTAGTAAACAACAGGTGTATGCCCCTTGTCCTCATCCTGTTTCTTTCACTAGTTTCCTCATATCTACTTCTAATGTACAAACTGACTTGATACTTTGTTTCAGCCCAAAGAGGCACAGTCTCCTAGATTCCAAAAACGACATTCAAGATATTTCAACAAATGAACAAAGACCAAAATTAAATTCAAAAAGCTCTTAAAATTCTGTTAATATACTGTGGGTCCTGCTGGTATATCTGCACATCACCCACTTTAAATTGGAACCAGACAATATAATGATCATGGGGAAAGTAAAATAAAGAATACTCTTTAGCTTATAAGATGTTCATTTGTTTCTTTCAATAAACCATTATTGAGTAACTATACTGAATTGATGTGGGGGCGTATGTTTCCAAATCATTTGAGTAAATATCTAGAAGCACAATTGCATAGGTAGTAAGGTTACGTTAGCTTGCTAAAAAATGTCAAGCTTTCTTTCAGCATAGCTGTACTATTTTTCATACTCAACAGCAATGAATGAGATTTCCTTCACTCTTGGTCTCTTTGCCAGCAGTTGGTATTGTTAGGTTTTTTTTTTTTTTTTTTTGAACTTTAGCAATTGTAATAGGTGCATAGTGATATTTCATTGCTGTTTTAATTTGCATTTTCCTAATGACAAATGAAATAGAGAATCTATTCATATGTTCGTGTTCCATATACATATACTCTGTAGTGATGTGTTTTTCTTTTTGAGATTGTTTGCTCATTTTTTTGTCCTGTGGAATTTTCAGAGTTGTTTATATATTATGGATATGTCTTTTACCATATGTATTTTACAAATATATTCTCCCACTCTGTGTCTTGTTTCATTCTCTTAACAGAGTCTTTAATAGAGCAGAACTTTATAATTTTAATGTCTTAATTATCAATATTTTCTTTAATGGTTTTGTGTTTTGTGTTGAATCTAAAAACTAATTGCTAAACACAAGGTTACCTAGATTTTCTCCTAAATTTAATCTAGAAGCTTTTGAGCTTTGAATTTTATAGTTAGGTCTATGATATGATTTAAATTAATCGTTGTGAAGGTATGAGATCTGTGTCTAGATTTATTTATTTATTTATTTTGCATGTAAATATCTAATTATTCCAGCATTGCTAAGTCAGCTGTTAGTCTTGAAATTAAGCAAAGTTTTATTTTTTTTCACTTATTTCATGTATGTATATATGTAGGGATGTATGCATGTATGTATTTAATTGTTCTCAGCATTGTTAAATAGAAAAGTATATACAATCCTAATATTGTTAAGCATAGAAAGAATAAATTATATTGATTTCAGTTTCTATTATAATCTATATTGATTGTTCACATATCAAATTTCCCCTTGATTGGACAGTAAGGACCCCTTCAAAGCTAGCTTCTGTGATCATTTTACAGATCCCATCATTATTTGTCATTATCTTTCTTCCTGCAACAACAGGTAAAGGAACAGTCTCATCCAGAACTTTTCCTGCTCCAGCTCTGGTATTGGTCATTTCTCTAAGGATCCCTGGTTCCTTCAAGAGAATGATATTTAAAATCAAGATGTGAGTAATAGGTTTCTTCATAGCTATTACGGTGTTGTTTCTTCCAGGTCCTTTCCATGGGCAGAATGAGAGGGTTATACATTTATATCTATCTCTGCATGTGTATTTGCTATCCTACCTAAATATCACAGGCACAGTGGTATCTCCAATTCCAATCCAAAGTGTGAAAGTTTATTCTAGTTTCCCTCTTTTCCCAAACATGGTTAGGCAGTTAGATATTAATAGAACAAACAATATTTGATAGCATATTGTGACTTTCTTCTTCGTTCTACAGTGAGGACACTGGTCCCCTTATCCGCAATATATTTACTTATTTAATACAACCTTCTGTTATGTAACCTGTCTCCTTCCACTGTTGCCACTACCCTCCCTCCATTCTCACGTGGACGCCCTCCTGCAACACTTCATTCTGGGTTACTGCCAAAGCCACCTGCCCTCTGCACTGATGTCCTTATCCTTTTCAGTCTTGACGTTTCTGTTTGTGCCCATTACCTCCCACCCTTCCGACCTGCACAAATGACCTCTCACCTTGCTCAGCATCTGTGCTCATACAGAGCGGCCTAAGCTCTCCCCTCACCAACACCACTATGCAGATGTCTGCTTTGCTCAATCTCAACCAAGAGTTTTTGAACTGAAGATTGCAGAAAGTCAGAAAGGAAGTCAGGAAGAAAAAAAAATGCAGAAAAAGGAAGAGGAAGAAAGGCAGGTAGGCAGGCAGGCAGGAAAGAAGGAATATTCTTTTATTCTTCAATGCAAAATCATTATTAGTTTGAACATCTTTGCATATGCTTTTTTAGCCTTTCGAGTTTTCTCTTATATAAATTGAATAGCCATATCCTTTGCCTATTTTGCCATTGGAGCTATAGTGCTTTTTTCTTGTTGATTTGCAAAAGTTCCTTGTGGATTCTAAAATCCAGATAGTAAACGCTATTGGAATTTTATATGTTGTATTTTATAGTGCAAACATCCTCTCCCTATCTGTTAACTTACTCCATGTGATCTTTTGTAACAAAAAAATACATAAATTTTGATGTAATCTAATTGACTCATTGTGGGACCAACTGTTGTGTTTCTGATATTTTGTTTCAGAAATCATTCCCTAACTTTAGGTCACAAAGATATTATCATATTTTCATCTCTTTACTTTATCAGTATTCCCTTTAAATTTTATTTCTCATCTTTAACCGACCCTTTCTGTGAGGTGGAAAAAAAAGAGCCAAGAATGCTAAGAATGTAGAGCCTTTCTTGTTCTAAAAAAACCAGGGAATTAGTGGTGGCTTTTCCTGAGGGAAGTGTGGTTTTGCCCTTAGGTTTTGGCGTGGGCCTCAGGAAGATAACGCCTAGCTAGAGATCTCATTGTTATGATCCATGACAAAAGTGATTCTGGTGTCCCCGAAAGTCCACCATGTAAACAAAGAATTCTGCGACAGAAGAGGGCAGTAAAACCACAGATTCTGCCAAGTTTTTAATGTTTTCCCAAGTGCCCACTCTTAATCTTCCAAATACTGAGTGACTGAGGTGTAATTTGTCACATAGTAGAGCAAATATTTGTTGCTATTATTATTGAACTTGTATAACAGTTTTCAAAGCTATTATCGCATTATCACATTGTCTTATTAACGTCACACATAGACATAGTAGCATTTTCTCTAGGGAAGAAGAGACTTTTTTTTTTTTTAGAGTTATGGCTTCTCATGGTAAAACTGGCATTTGAGCTCATGTGCTTGGATCCCATGTTGAAAATTATTTTCATTACAAAATGTTAAACTTCCACAGTTGCTATATTGTAATTGAATGTACTATATAATCAGAATCTTTTATGGAAGAGTAACTTATATTTAAGAGAAGTATGATAATCTTAAAATAAGGAGGCATATTTTCTATCATTGTTGTCTCATTTCAGTAGGAAAACATTTTCTTTAATTCCTATATGAAAGGAAGAGACCAACACTCTTGGTACAGAGCTTTCTGATTGTTCTGAGAATATCCATTCGGTAGGTGTTTATACGGTACTCCTAATATTGATACATGACATTAGGATTTATATGGTTAAGAAATAAAACAAATGACATATTTTACTCATTACTCCATTACCCCTTTATGTCTACATAAAAAATTTAAAAGTAAAATAAATTTGAATTAAAAATCTAAATAATCTGTTTCAAAGGTTTGTAGAATTTCAAATTAAAGGTTGAAAAAACAAACAAAAACAAACAAACAAAATACCCCATTCTTCTAAAGGTTATGAGTTAAAGGAGGAAAACACAGTGAGTATTTTACAAAGGTAACTACTAGAGGTGTAATTGCAGAGTCTCCTAGCGGTGTCTTTAAAAAAAAAAAAAGAAAAAGCAACAAGAAGAACAAAAATGCAGCCAATTGGCTATGTTCTGCCTGGTTATTTTCAACTCCTGTTCATTCCTCTCAGATAAAACATGTGACTGGCTTCTGGGTTTATTTCAAGTGCCCTTGACATACTGAAAATGATGACGTTCTGTAATTGCTATCTCGTTGTAGTTCATTCCAATCTTCTGAAATCCATTCCAAGTCTGGCCTTTATCACTTTTGGAATAAAGGGAATTCTGCTAACATATGATAGCCTTGTCTTTGCTCATAGTATGATGACTGTGGTTCAGGGTCATGATTGTTAATTTCAGAGAAATTTTAGTTCCTTTTTCTGTCTCCTTTTTCAAAGTTCAAAATATATATATATCACATAAGCCATTAAAATAATTAGTTTCCGATGTTTCTAGCAGTTACCGTGCAGATCTGTGCACACGTAGATTAAGTTTGTAGCCCTTCTCTATGTCCTTTCTCATTTCTTCATTTATTAAAAAAAAAAAAATGGTTTCTATTTGTGCATTGCTCAGCTCTTTGCTCCATTGTTCTTTCCCTCTTATCATCACTGTTAAATGATGTTGGAAGTAATTACATCCCACTCACTCTTTTGGCCAGGAAGCAGTTTTCAGACTGAGAACAGCTTGAAAAACATTCACCATTGCACAGAAACCACGTCTCAATGATCCCCCCTGCATATCGGTATTAGATGTCCTCCCTGGGCCTGGAGGGCAGTTCAGACTATCTGGAACATCACCGCATGACCATCAACATATTGGTGACATAAATAAGTCCATAGCCCACATTTCATAGCCCAGATTAACACCTAACCCCTGGAATTCCTCCAGATCACATTACTCTTTCCCCACTCTAAGCTCCTCTAAAGGTGGCTGCGGTGACATTCATTTTATACCTAGTGATATACTTACAGGTGTATAAGATGTCTGTGCTAATGATATCCCAAAACGTCTGGAGTAAAATCTGTGTCTTAAGGATCATTGTGTCCTCTAGAGTTGAGCTATTTGTAAAGTACTTTTCACATACTATCACTTAATACATTTTAAATTGAATTTAATTGTACCCAGGAAACATGGTGTTTTTATATCACTCACCAGGAAATAAACTTTAGAAGTGGGTTAATAAATGAAATGCCCAAGGCAGTGTTAATTTCCCCTTTCCTCAGGCCCTGGGCAAACTCTGCTTTTAATTATATTTTATTATGCTTGACTATTTTTGCGTCTGTTTTCCCTGATGGGCGATGCATTTCTTGAGGACATGGGACTGTGGCTTTCTTCTTTACTTTCCTTCTCTCTCTCTCTCTCTCTCCATATCTTTATTCAACAAATGGGCACACTGCTTATATAAATTTGATGTTAATCGCTTCTTGAATGAATGATTAATTTAGATTTTAAGCTTGAGCCTAAATATTTAAGTTCTTGCTGTGCATCCCATCTGTCACACCTTTGTTTACAATTAAGAGAAGAGCCAGTCAGTCGTAAGTCTTTATTCATAAACAGAATGCATCTCTGCTTCTCTCCTCACCTTGATAATCTGAGTTAGAGAGCCCAACAAATGATACGTGGTGATGGTCCTTTTTTTCTTTCTCCCGAGATTGTAGATTCTAGTGATAACAACTAAAATATGTTAGAAGCACTGTTTTTCTTTAACTCTCCTTCACTTTGCTGTTTTTTTTTTTTTTAATGTCTTCCTAGGGAAAACAGATTGCCTCTTTATCCTTTCATTCATGTAACAAATGTTTATAGGGTTCCTACTGTAGGCCAGCCATGACTAAAACCCAAAAGCAATGGCTAGTTTATTAACAAGAGAACAGAGTCCTCTGCTGTCAAGAGTACAGGGCAGTGGTAACCCATGTGTTATTGTGGCCTGTTTATCAGGCCATCACAAAATATCCACAAACATCATCAGCTCAACAAATAACAAATAGTATCTCTGTTTCACAGATGAAGAAACTAAGTCTAAAAGAGTTTCCAAGACTAGATCATGACAAAATGTTCTGACTTGACTGCTAAGTAGAAGAGACTTCGTTCTGTTTTGCTGTTTCATTATTAATACATGATGCAACTCCAGTTTGGTGGTGGTTGTTCCTTGTGAGCTGTTCTAGGTTTTTTTTTTTGTTTTTTTTGTTTTTTTTGTTTTTTTTTTTACCATTTTTATCTCCTTAGAGTTGAGCTGGTTTATGTTTGTGAGTTAGCACTTCCTTTCTCAAATATTTTTTTCCTCCTTCTATTGTGTTCTGGATGCCTACCCTAATAAACATTTGAAATATAAAAATGAGTGAAAACAAATGAACAAAAAAACCCAACCATTTGAATGAACACAAGAATTTAAAAATATGTATATCCATATCAATAGATACTAAAATAGACAAATATAAGGGGCAAAGCAAATGTTGGCTTTTATATTAATTTTAAAAATAATGAATTTTATTTCCATGGTATTTTCACTTACTAGAAGAAAGGAATAAATGTACACCATAAGCCTACAACACTTCATTTTATCTTCACTCAACCCTGTGATGCTGGGATTGTGACTTTTATTTGCTTCGTGAGACACTTGAGGTTGCAGAGATCTTAAGTGGTTTGCAAATTTTAACTCATCGAATTTCAACAAAGAATAACACTAATGCCAAAAACATTGTGATATAGGTGATACTTACGAGGTGATTTTAAGACTCAAGGCATGCATTTTGTTTAATTAACAATATTAATATTTTTTACTCCACTTTCCTTTATTACTAAGACAGGTATTACATAGATAACAGTTTTCTATATACTATTAAAGCATGAAGTGTTTCCATTACTCAAAGTAGAAAATGTATCACATATGTGAATATTTCTTTTCATAAAACTCTGCTTCTGAAAAGGCAGATATAGAAACATGTGACCCAAATGATGAAAAGGGTCTAATTATCGTGTATGTTCAGTGATTGGACGACATCAGTGAGTATATTTGCTTCTCCAGATGTGTGCAAAAATTCCCTCCTTTCTGCTATGCTATTGGATTAGAAATATTATCAACCAATTTGATCTAAGTGAAAATAATAACAAGATGAGGATATTGAGAAACTGTACTCTTCTTGAACTGGAATGTATTTTTTGTTGTTCAATCTTTAAATATTTTATCTTCGGCACTGGATCGGTTCGCAGTACATAATTCTCAATCAGAATAAAACATTTCATACTTTGTTAGATGCATCTCACAATATTGTGACACTAGTAATTCTTTAAAAATGTTTAAGAAAAATAATAAAAAGAAAAATGACCCTTCCATAGCATCTCTACTCACAAATTCTCTACATCTGTTCAGCAGTGTTGACACCAGACAGCTGCTGCCTCGGCTAGAAATAGCCTCTCTATTATTTCTTCCAAATTAAACCTGCCTTTCATTCCCATAGATTTTTAGCTACTTGTTTGCCAATTCTTTTTTTTTTTGGTTCTTTATCTTTTATTTTTACTTTTTTTTTTCTAATTCTTTTGTAACTTGCATAAAAGTAAAAAAAGAAAAAAACCCAAATGCTTTACATCACATTCTATGTGTCTTTGTCTTAACAGGATGGTGAGAGAAGAAAATCTTGTATCTTGATAGATTTCTGTATTTGAGAATTCCACATCTGAGAATGAACCAAAAATTGTTCCAAAAATATCAAGAAACCAACTTAGTTCTCTCTTGTTTATATTTTTCCCTATTTTCTCACTCCTTTCCCTCACTCCATTTTTCCACAGAAAAATTGTGAACTTTTTCCACAATAAAGAGCAAATAAACTATACTGAGACAATTCAGTGAATGTGAGTGTGGTTTTCAACTCTTACCTATTCTCATTCCCAAAATCACGTTTCATTTGTCAATTCCTTTGCACTGTAATAAAATTTCCTTAACCTAATCACACTTATGCCTTTACTGACTTTCAAACAAAGTTCGACTGCCTTGAGCTTGTATTCAAATACCACTTTGATTTTGCATCTCCCTGTATTTCTGGTCTAAAGGCATCCTTTACTCAAACTATGCTATTCAATGTTCTTGATTTTTCCCAATTCTGCATATTTGCTTTGTTATTCTTTATAAATTGAACAATCTTCTTGCTTCATCTCTGCATTTACAGTTTATTTATTTATTTTTATATTTTTCCCTTTCAATTTAAATTGCAAGCACTGGACAGATACCATGTCTTCTTCATCATTTTATCTCCCAGGTCTTTCACCTTTATGTAACCCATGAGAAGTGCTGTTAATAAGGATTAAAAAAATATTGTCCACTCCCTGGCTGAGAATTTCTTGAATTATATGGAATTCCAAATTGAATTATTTTAAATTAAGCTACAGTCCCTATGACTCAGCAATGATCTAGGCATTTTAACTTAATTTATGTGGATATTTTACATATTCTCTGTGGGGAGTGAGATGGATCACCTCAGATATCACATACGGAAGAGTCGCACTGAGATATAATTTTGCTACTAGTCTTAGCTCTCATATTTAAATAATATTGTGTAGAATATCTAATGTACATTCTTTACTGGTATCTTATTTTTCTATCACCCTGAAGTTTTGCATTTAAAGTATTTCAGTGAGTTACATAAATAAAGGAAAACACTTTATCACTAAGGAAATTATACAAAATAAAATTCGCACCAGTAAAGGTCATATATAATATTTCTTAGTGTTAGTCAAATGGAATAAAATGCAATTGACTTAATAAAGCCAGAGTATGTTATAGTGGGAGGTGTAATGCATGCTGACTCAAACTGTGTCAGCAACAAACATCCCGTTTAGAAATGACCATGACCACTGATGCATGCCCGTACATATGTCAAATTGCAAAGTAAAGACTAGGGTTAAAATATGGCAGAAATATTTATAACTGCTTTGGTTGCACTTTCCTATCTCATTTTAGGGCTTTCAGATGTGGAATTGTGAAACCGTGATGGCTTTTTAAAATTATAATATATTCTCTCTAGTTACAGAGTCAAAATTTTTAATGCCTTTTGTTGTAAGTTGAAAGACAAGATCTCTTTCTCAGTAGTAATTAGGAAATTTTTACTGTTTTTAGCTTACTTTTCCTAATTTTAATACATTCTCATTTTTAACAGTTAAAATGTTATTTCATATCCACCCCAATTCAACCTCATTGCTAGAAATAATTACTTTGTGAGATGCTCTACCAGCATTTTTCATACATATTTATAGACATTTGCACGTATACACAAAAAGTATTATAAGAGTGCATTTTTTTTACATGAACTGAATCATAGTATATGTAATATCTCTGACTTCAAATCTTGTTAAAAATGTGTCATGAGGATCTTTTCATTTTATTACCAATTTACTAATTTAAACATGTAACTTTCCATATATATAAATATATTGTGATTTATGTAAGTATCATCTATAAATGGACATAAAGCTGATGATTTATTTTACTATTACAAACAATGCCACACTATATACACTTATGCTAATATTCATTTTTACAGATGCTTACATTTGGTTAGAGATATGCTCAAAATTGTAATTAGTAATTGAAGTATAAATGAATATATTAAAATATGACAGATATCAACAATTTGCCATCTCCAATGATTATGATTAAATCTTATAGCCACCAAAGGAGTGAGAATAGAATTTCCATACATCTTCTGCCCACCCTAGGATAACTGATTATTGTTAACATTGTTAATTTCACAGGGGTATTGTAATGTTTAAATGCTATTTTAATTTACATTTTCTTGAGCATTTTTATTTTTGTATTAATCATTTTTTGTGACTTGTTTATTCATTTTTTTTGCTCACTTAATAGTGGGTTTTTTACTTTTTAATCATTGATACTACCATGGATTTTAGCCATTATCTGAGTCTGTGGTTTGTCGTGTAAACTTGTATGTGGCGTCTTTCCATAAAAAATACTCTGCAGTTTACATTTTAGTATTTAATAATAATATAATAAACATAAGTTCAGATAGTCTAAAGGAATGCATATATTCAAATTATTGGAATATTTTATTTATTAATACATTCACCCAACAAATATTCACTATCATTTTTTTATGTAACAGGCACAGTCCTATAGACTGAGAATAAGCAATGAAAAAAGGCATAACCCTTAACTTTAGGAGACCTTTGTTTCCTGGGGAACAACAGAGAATTAAACCAACAATTGACATACAGTCATTGGGTAGAGGATTGATGAACTTTAATGAGACTATGTAGAGGTAGCACATAATACACTCAGCCAGAGGATGGGATGGGAACATGTGAGGATTCAGGAAAGCATCCTGGAGGAAGGTATTTTAGCAGAAATATCATTATATGCGGTGCAATGATATTTTAGCAACTCCAAGAGCAGTTTGATACCTCACAATTCCTCTGATAGATAATAAGTATTAAGTGTTTGCAGTTGTGTATTAAATATTTTATTATTAAAATATTAAATTGGTTTTTTAATTCACTGAAATAATAACAAAATTTTATAAATGATTTTTGAATGGAATATTTTTTAAGTGACAAAAAATGTTGGCAAAATTATGTCAATGAAAAAGTCAAAGATTGTATTTTTTTAATGGTTGGGAATTTTCTAAGTGGTCAATAGAACAAATAACCTTTATTGAAACAAAGAACTTGTTAGAATAAGACCCTCTTATTCAAATTCTTAATATGGAAGATCACTTTTCCATACCCTTGTTAGTATTTATATTTACAAACATATCTCTTGAATTTTTATCACCAATGTGGTATTTAACATTTTGAATTCTTGTGAAGTAAAGAAAAATAAAAGAAATTCTAGCGAATAGGAGATGGACACAAGATGTCACATAAATTAACTGAATGCATACAGTCTTTGGTTTATGAATATATTTAAATGACTCTATAAGAACCACCTTTCAAGTTATTAATATTTAATTATGAGAAGAGTAGAAAATTAATCATGTTGAATATTCAATGTAGGGCTATGATATTATTTGATATTCCACTTATGTCGAGATTTAATTCACTACTGAATTCTAATTGAATTTGAAAAAGTTATTGACATTTATAGTCTTGGAAAAATAAATTATTACTAAAGAAGAAAATAACTTTAGGCTTAATTAGTTAAAAAAATAAGTTCAAACCAAATAATAAGTTCTGAAAATTATTTTATCCCCTAAGAAGTTAACCACTATGGGCACATGTTCAATACAAATAAAACAGAGTTTCAGGAATAGATCATGAAATGAAGCTGGGAAGTCAATCAATTCACATAATTCAGACCTCATGTCATTACACATACTTCTTTGAAAAAATATGACATTTTGGCAAGACGAAGAATAATCTGTTTATTCCTTGGGGTTTTATACTAAACTGAACAATAAATGATTTAAATATAGTATCTCTGTTTATTAGAATGTAAAGGATTAAATTTAACTTAATTCAGGCAATTTATTAAGCAGAAGGTTATAATTTCTGATGAAGAGATAAATTTGAATTGGAGATAAACTTCGATAAACTCACATCATCTCAAAAAGCAATCTTTCAGAAACAAGCATTTGGAAGCTTTGGGGGATTGTAATTTATGTAACAATCACAAAAGTTTGACTTGTGTTCTTCTTAAAATGTTCTTTGAAGATAGAGATCTGAATTAATTAACTAAGTAAAAGTGATAACATTTGAATCAGCCCCTATATCTTTCTCAAAAGTTTTATTTAATAATTTTTCTCCCTATGTCTGAAAGATTAACCATGCTTAATATTTCCCAGCAAATTAGTCATCACACTTCTCTTGGAATTGGGTTTTATTTTCATCTTTTAGGTGCATAAATCACACAGCTTATTAGTTGGAGAACTCTTTCATGTCTTCAATCAATTCTGAGTTTGAAAACTCTGAAAATGAATCAGATTGGCAGGCCTACTTCTAAAAGACTTTAAAAATATTCTCCTCTAAGGAGGGTAAGTTAAAAAGATGGCCATTTAGCAATGCTGCTTTCAGAGAATTATGCCTTGCTGAAAAACGTGTATCTTAATGCTTTGGAATGTATGTGATATATAGCCTGCTTTCATCAAAGATGTACCTATGTCGGCTCTTATATCTAGAATTTGAAAACAGAAGATTGATGGCATTGCCTAGAATATTATATGTGTCTGTCACATAGTTCTCTAATCTTTTTTTTTTTTTCACTTTAGTGCAGATAAAAGCATAGAGGTCTTAAATTTAGAAACACCCATGGTAATCTAACAAGAATTCTGAACAAGCTCTGGAGAACCCTGGAGATCAAGGGCTCTGGGATGTAGAAAGTGTGAGTGCGGCAAGGAAGACAAATGCAGAACTGCTACCTGGTTTTAACCAGAGAGGTGGTTCTTTCTATGTAAGGCATTATCGTAACAACCATCAAACAAACAAACAAATGAACAAAGCTTGAAAACCTGCCTAGATCCAGCCCAGTGGTTCTCAACCTGATTATACATTGGAATTACCTGGGGAAATTTTGGAAAAACCAAAACAAACAACAACAAAACGAAACCTCTTGCCTAGCTTCCCATGTTCAACTCTGATTGGCTTTGGTTGTGGTGTAGACATCGGTATGTTTTTAAATATTAAAATATATATATTATATACATATTTATATTTATATTAAAATATATATTTTTTAAAATTAAAATATATTTATAATATGCCGCCAAGATTAAGAACTAATCTTGCCCGAACTATTTTACTTTTCGTTTAAGACCAGAAAGATTTAAATAGATAATAAAAATGTCACATGCATAATGCACACAACACAATCTGTATATAGACACAAACATACAAGTGCACACACAAACACTTAATTCAAATAAAATTAGTTTAAAAAATTAAAAAAAACTAATTCAAACTTAACATTTCACAAGTAGAAAAATGGAATAAAAATGTAAAGGGAATAGCAGGCCAGAAGGCAGAAAAATATATACCAGTCACTTGGGATAATTTCACATATTGTAATTAATGGTAAACTTCTTTATACTGGGTTTATTATATTATCTTCTTATCTTTTCCCTATCTCCACTTCTGGGACACCAGGGCTGCTGGAATGTTTTCATAATTGTTTCAGCTCTCTCTCTAATATAAGGAAGGTTGGGGTTTGTTAGACCATTTCCATATCCCAGATTTTATGTCCTTGTTTTCAGGAACAGAATAGGAGAGATCCTCGGGAACTCCCATAGGTATTGTTGTTGTTCACATAACATTAAATCTGCTTACCATCCACTCCTTTAGACACACAAATAGGAGGCTTGGGTGATTATTTTACTGTGGAAAAGAAGAGGTTTGGACTGAGTTTCTATGACACAGTGGGTTGTGGCTCATGGTTCATGGAAGGTTAGGCTGGTATTTGGAATACAGCAGGGTTTTTTTTTTTTTTTTTTTTTACTTTGTTTTTCTGTGTCTAGATTTTTTTTTATTTCAGCATATTATGGGGGTACAGATGTTTAGGTTACATATGTTGCCCTTACCCCCCCTTCCTCCCCCCGCCCCAGTCCAAGTTTCAAGGGTTTTTTAATGTAAATCAGAATCGCCCAGGAAGCCAGCTACAATGCAAATACAGACTCAGTAGTTATAGGATGAAGGCTGAATTCTATATTTTTTTTAACAGAATCCCAAGTGACACCAGTGCTACTAGATTGTGGATCACACTTTGTCAGGAAGAAAGGTTTCAGTGCAAATAGCCCAAAGACATGTAGTGGAGAGTTGCAATCCACATTCAGGTCTATGCTCCAGCAGTGTTGTACTTATAACAAATCACCCAAGATAGTACTTTTTGCATATTACTGAAACTTTTAGACTTAAGGTATTGATGTGCCACCAAATGCTTCACAATGATAGTACATATTATTTTTACTTGGATTGATGAATCCAAAAGAAATCATGATCTGATGGCTTTCTTTGGGTTAAAAACTGGGATTTCATACTTAAAAAAGTAACTAAGAACTAGATAGTAATTATTAATAGTATGGAAAGATGTGTACATTGAATGTTAACTAGTAAAGAATGTCATATTTTTTTATAAATCAGAGCTTTAAGAGAAGTTTTTCCATATTTTGTGCCTTTAATTACATGATCTCTCTTTTTTATTCTCTTTTGCTGTTCATGAGGAAAACATTAGCTCCTACATTAAGACTGATACATTTTGAAATGAGACCAAAGAGAAAGAATTTTATACATATACGGTGCTGAATTTATAATTGGATAATTCGACTTAATTATAATATCCATTACTACCTACAATAAAAATATAGGTTGAATCATATAAAAAAATTGTCATTATTAATATTGCGAGTCACATAATGGTTGGATATATTAATAAGGTTTAACTATTAGCTCCAAAGGAAGACTTCAGGTAAACAGGGATCCATTATTTGGTTAATAAATAAAACCGTCATTTTGCAATCTATTTGACTTTAAAAATATATGCTGATTCATTGTTATGCAAATTCCCTCTGATAAAGACCTTAATGAAATTCAGTTTCTATATTTTCCTTTGTGGGACATTAGGAGAAAATGACCTTGCTTACATCAACATCAAATTAAAATGTTAACAAAATACTTTACATACTGTCAATAAACAGAGAAATATGTATCTTTTATCTTTGCCTTTCTTACTCTTTTTTTCAATAGATTCTATATTTCACTACCAGCCTTGGAGGTTCTTTACTTAAGTATCTTGGAGTCAGTCTGTGACCTTGCCAGTAAGTCTTGGAGAGCCAGTGAAGAAGAACAGAGGCACCAAAGAGAAGGGATGCTCACCGATAACCTTCCAGGATTTTCCAAAAGAGCCGCGAAGAGTTACTACTCATGGTTCTTTGAGCACTAATTGATAGTAAAACCTTGATTTTCTATAAATCTAAATAAGTCCCTAAGATACAATGCTGTCGGGCCTCTGCATATTTTTTATTGATCTTGAACTCGATGGCTGTCATTTTAACTTTATAAATAAAATGTTCTCAAAACCTTTAATGGACTTTAAACTGTAATCCATGCATGATAATAATCCTCATTTATAAGTATTTTAATTTAAGTATACTACCTTTATGTTCTCTGTCATTTATATTTATTTTTCATAACCATAATAATTCACCTTGGGAATTTTTTATGATCCGATAATGACAATTCAGAGTTGTTAGAGCAGCTAACACTTACTCATATTCTTAACAACCACCAAGGTGTGTCCTTATTAGACTCTAATGTTCACATTGTTGTGTTTTATTAACTGTGTAGTGAAGTAAAAAACTAGTGCATAACACAGTTGGACAGCTTCATAGATTTTAGGCAATGAATTTCTCTAAAGATGAACATTTCTAAGCTTAGGGAATTCTTATTCCATTTTCAGAAAAAAATGTTCACAAAGGGAGGAATACCAACTTAGTGACTAAATGAAGAGAAATGTTCTAAAAGAGTAAATGAACTCTTGGGCTCCCTATCATGTCCTAAACCTGTGACATTTAGCCAGCATTGGAGATGGGATAAATGCTACAATTGACAAGGAGAAGGGATAATTCTCGAAAATGAAAATTTTAAACTGGGTTTGGGTTTCCCCCAATGCATTAACAACATAGATACTTATTGGAGGCTTACTAGGTTTACAGTGGGTCCGACTGGCACCCAGGACACAAGAGAAAAGAGTTATTCCTCATCCTCAAGAAATTAAGAGCCAAGTGGTTAGATTTGCTGAAGCAACTACACTAAAATAGAGTCATCTCTATGGGGGATTGTCACATTATGGTAAGACCACAAGAGAAGGATCACTATGCCAGGTGAGATAAAGGAAAATATTGAGGCTATGGACAGGTGGTGGTATATGAGCTGAATTTGGAAAGCTGTGTGGGCATTTCTGACAACGTACATTAGAG
>RJWJ010022555.1:0-26683 GCA_004363605.1 Indri indri | reverse complement strand
GCGTATCTGTATCCATGTGTATTTATGTCTGTCTCTTCACACATGGAGTTTATCTTTGGTTGTGTAATTATAAGTAATAGGTGCTTTTAACTCTCTGCTTTTCTTACGATTCCAAATTAACTAAATCAATATAATTAGAGGTTTTAAAAAATCCTATTGCCACCCACCGGAATGAGTAAATCTTACACCACAGCCCAGCAAACACGCGCACAGCACCCGTGAAGCCACGCGGACCTCTGACGGCACCCACTGACATTCTCCGCATCCAGTCTGCGACCTCCTGAGTCTCCTTCGCTGCTAATGTCATTCTGGATCCAGGGAACGGATTTCTGTCCGCCCTCGCCTCCCGCTGCCTGGAGCAGGCTGCTCCCCGCAGCAATGCCCTAAGCTGCTGGTGGATGGAGGGAACAGCTCCCCGTGCCCGTCCCCTCTGCTCACCCTGCAGACGGTGCCCACTCACCTGCTCCTGCCGCACCACGAACAGGACATCCTCTCCAGGCCGCACGGCCACCGCCTCGCCGCGGATACTGACCCGCAGGCCCCGGGGTGGCATGAGGGGGCACTGGAGCTGCACCGGGCTCTGTTGCAGGTCCACACCACCCTCGCACACGTTGGACACTGCCTTCCGGTACCTGGGCGGTTCGAAGGAAAATACACTTCTCTAAGGGCTGCCCCACCCCCAGCACCCGCACTGTGCAGATGACATGAAATGAAATCCTTTGTCCTTGATACAGGTCTTGGCTCTGACACTTCAGACATTAGTCCCTGCTTGCCAAGCCCTGGGATGCAGGAGAGGCCACTGCACCTGCTTGATAGATGGATGAGTGGATAAATAGATGGATGGATGGATACATGGATGGATGGATTGGTGCATGGATGATAGATGGATAGATGGATGGATGGATGGATGGATGGATTGGTGCATGGATGATAGATGGATAGATGGATGGATGGATGGATGGATTGGTGCATGGATGATAGACGGATAGATGGATGGATGGATGGATGGATAGATGGATGGATGAATGGATGATGAATTGGAAGGATGGATGGAAGGACAGATGATGGCTGGATAGATGAAGGTAGATGGATGGATGGATGGATGGATGAGAAGTTGGATGGATGGATAGATGGGTGATGGATGGATGACTGGATGGATGACGGGATGAGTGGGTAGATGGCAGGATATGTGCTGCTGAGGCCAAAGCCTACATTTCCTGGGCCTGATTCCTGTTTCCTCAGGTCCCCAGGGGGAGTAATGGGGATTTTCAAATGAGCCCACAGGCTTTTCCATTCCTCTCTGAAAACTTCCTCACAGAGAAATGGGGAAGTTGGACCTTCAGATGGAGCATGTTTGGCACCTTCCAAAGCTGAGTTCCCAGCCCTTACATACCTAACATGTTTCTATGAAGTTAATCCTTTATAAGCAACGTTCCCAGCCTGTGGTGGAGGAGAAGTGTCATGATGGCTCACACCTGTGGGCACTGTGTCCTGGCACACAGCTTGAATTCATCACGCCCCAGACGGAAGGAACAGCCACCATGTCCTGTGGGCTTACAGCCCAGCAGGGAGGACTGTTAGGTAAATGATGGCAACAACTGGGATTTGTGCTATGACAAAGTAAACTCAGGGTGTCGGGGTGGGTGGTCAGGGAGGGCTTCCTGGAGGAAGTGCTGTGTAAGCTGAGACCTACAGGCAGCATGAGCATCTCCAGCCCCCAAGTGAGGGCCTGGCTCGCTGAGCATTGGTAAGTAGGGGAGGGTCTGGGCACTGCAGAGGCTCAGAAGGACCAGGGGAGGGGTGTGCTTCTCTGGGTGGGCTTAGCTCTGTAGCAGGTGCGAGCCACAGGGCACCTTAGACCTCTTCTGTCCATTGTTCTCTGTTCAGAGCCGACTGAAGGCAGTGTCCCCTGATGCTGGCTCACACGGGTGCAGATGGAAGAACCCTGTGGGCTCCTCAGCCTGGGAGCCAAGTTCATTCATCGGTGCCTATGGTGGTACACGTGAGCCTTGCCACCAGCTTTTGTGTCCTGAGCACAGAACGTGAGCCTGGCCACCTGTTTTTGCGTCCTGAGCACAGGACGTTCTCAGCCTGACTGTTCTTTCCCTAACTCCGCTCGGGAGCTGTAGGCAGCAGCTGGGAATGCAGTTGGGGTGCCCGGCAGCTCTGCCCTGGATTTGGGCAAGGAGAGGCCCCACATGCACACTCACCCAAGGCTGCTGGTGTAGGTCTGGCCCAGGGCACAGTCGTCAGGTGGGGACAACGGGTTAAACCAGAAGTTAGCAGAGCACTTGTCAGCTTCGGACTCTGAGGAGGAGGAGCGCTCAAATCCGTAGTCACTGGGAGGAGGAAGGGCAGTGATTGGGAAACAGGTATGAGTGGGGGCCAGAGACAGCCAGCATGGGAGTGGAGTCAGGTGGCCTGGGAAGGGAACCGCATGCCAAGGGCCTACGACCTGCCCATCTGTGGGGACACGGAGGAGAACCCATGGTCCTGTCCCAGCGGGGGAGACAGGCCTGAGAACTGACAGCTACAGTTCGGAATGACAAGGGATGCAGAGGGATGCTGGGAACTTGGAGGAACCTGGAGGGCTTCCTGGAGGAGGTGAGCAAATCTCAGAGGATGGGCAGAGACAGGCAGGGGAAGTTGGGGAGAGGTGCTGCGGGCAGGGACCGGCCTGGTCAGTGCAGGTGTGGGGACGGACAGGCAGAGGTGGTCGAATGTCAGGAAGCAGATGGAGGGGTGAGGTCGGGAGGCCGGCGGGTGGGCCAGAGGCCTTGTGAGCCACGTTGTCCTGTGGGCAGTGGGCGGCCACAGGTGACTTTCGAGTGGAGCAGGGGACAGGTTGGGGGCTGTCAGTAGAGCCCTGGGTGGAGGAGGGCTGGGGTGGGCGCAGCTTGCTCCCAGCACGCCAGGCCTAGCCCTCACGTGCCCCCCTGCTGTGAGCAGGCCACCATGGCGGCTTTAAAAATACACCAGATTCTTTATGCTCCTTCCTTCGGTGTGAGTTGGCCTTACTGACTAAGAGATGGACTAGAGCGGAAGCGACGGTGACCCGAGACCAGGTCATGACGGGCATCGCGGTCTCCTCCCCCGCCGGGGAGCGGCTCCATGCCGTGAGGAAGCACAAGCAGCCCGTGCGGCCGCAAGCGGGGCGGCTGCTCACCAGAGGAAGTCTGAGTCTCGGCACTCGCACACGCGGGACGTGAGCGCCGACGTGAAGCTCCTCCCCTTGATGCACCAGGATGTGGACTTTCTTTTCCGGAAACTTCTCTGCTGGCCCATGATGCAGCGGTTGCCCTGCAGCAGGAATGCCAGGGTGAGGGCCCGGCCGCTAGCTCTGAGCCGGCTTGTACTGCTGATCCTGCCTGTCCCGGGAAATGCCCGATTCCTCAGGCGGCAGTGGGGCAGGGAGTTTGTCCCCTCTTACAGATGGGGAAACTGAGGCCCAGAAGGGGAAGTGGCATATCCGAGGTCAAGCTGAGACAGCCTCCCTCCCATCCCAACCCACAAGCATTCATTAGGCACCTTCTGTGTACAGCCCTGGCTGGGCCTTGAGGGGTCGCATAGCGGCTGGGAACACAGTCCCCCTTTAAGGGCCCCGAGGGCACCAGGCCAAGCCATGGCTTGGAGGGCTCATGTGCACACAGTAGGTCCTCAGGGGAGGAGAGAAAAGGCTCCACCCCCACCCTGCACCAGCCCTGTGGCGGTGGCAGCGAGGGCTGACGCCCATGCCTTGCTTGGCCAAGCCTGAGCCAGGCTCTCCCGGGCCATCGTGCTCTTCCTTGCACAATCCAGCTTAGTGCAGAGCCTGCCCCGTCAGTCTGGCAAGCTCCCCCACCCTCCGTGTCTGACTGGGGTCCTCATCCCCACCCCAGGAGGTGTCTGGTCACCCTGGCCTGCCTGGGGCCAGGGCCCTCCTCCCCCCAGACTTTCCTCACAGTGCTGTCCCCCAGGGGCCCCACCCTGCTCCTTGGCTGCCAGCTCCCACGTGCCGCACTGTGCTCGAGCTGAGCCCAGCCTCTCTCCCCCGCGGTGGTCCCTGAACCCGTCGTGGCGGCCCTGGATAAAGCAAGCGCCACTGAAGCATTCTTTCTTTTATAGTCCCCCCGCCCCCGGCCCCTGGCATCCCAGGCTTCTCCGTCACAGCTCTACTGGAGCGAACAGGACCTTGGTGGCCCTATTTAGTCCTCCTCGGAAGGTGGGGGTATTCCGTGAGGACTTCTTGGAGGAGGTACCCCAGCCTGGCAGGGGAGGACATAGCAGGCAGAGGTGGGCCCCCGCCTGCGCCCAGCCCGCCCTCCCCGGCGCGTCCCAGCCCCACCTGAAGGTTGGTGAGGTCCCAGGAGCTGTAGTCGTCCTCACTGCACTGCTTGGAGAACGAGGGCCGGAAGTCCACCTTGACGAGCTCCCAGTCTGAGCGGAAGCTGATGTGGCCGAAGACTCTGGGGAGGGATGAGGAGGGAAGGGGAGAGAGAGCCACCTCAGCCTGGCCCAGCCCGCTGTGCAAACTCCTCCCTCCGGACTCCGCTCCCACTGCACACTGGGGACAGACAGCTCCTGCCCTGCTGGGGGCCAGACGATGCCGCCCGGGCAGAGCCTGGCCCTCTGAGGGCGCTCGGCAGGCCTTGGCATTAGTGTCTCCACGACGACCACCATGATCTCTGGCTCGTCAGCTGCACTGGCGTGGGTCATCCTGTCCAATCCCACGTGCCTGCTCCTTGAGAGACGGGGAACAGCCCCATGGCCGGGTCCTGGCCTCCTAGCCACCGCCAGGGCCCTTTCCCATCCCACATGCTGGTCCTTGTGTTCTGTTTTGCAGAACCATTTGTGGCCAGGCTGAGCCTGGAACTGTCATCTTCTCCCTGCTCCTGTCGCCTGACCGTGCGAGGGTTCTGTGTTGCAGAAACCTGGCTTGTTGTCGCTGGGCCGCAGGGCGCTTACTCCCACGTGGAACTGGCATCCCAAGAGATGTGCTGAGTCATCAGGCCCAGCTCAGAGCAGGCGGGTGAGGAAGGTCACGTCTCAGCGGCCCGCTCCCAGCCGTGGTGGGTGGGGGAAGCAGTGGAGGGAGACCAGGGCGGCAGCCATCCAGGGAGCCCTACTGTGCGGGAAGCAACCCACACATGTGGCCCAGTGAGGCGAGTCCACCCCCATGCTACAGACAGGAAAGCCAGGGCACAGAGAGGTCGAGTAACTTGCCCAAGGTCACACAGTTTGTGCTGTTCCTTATCCTCTGCTTGGCAGTTAGCAGTCATTTGCTGAGCATGCCCAGATCTTTGCCTGTCAGCGAGGGCCATTGCCTGAGGGGCTTCCACTCAATCCCCCCAAAACCTTATGCTTGGGGTCCAAAGACCACCTCAGAAGAGGAGCCCAATATGCCCTTCCCCAGTTCTTCTCCAGTCCAGCTTACAATACTCTGGCCATATTACCAGAGGTCAAGCATCCGGTGATACACCCTGCTCCGGTCTTGGCCCCTGTCTGAACGCCACCAACAAGGGCTGGATTCTTGGGGCCAGTTGTGATCTGAACGGACTCGACCCCCATTCTGGAGTGGTGTTGAGAAAGGTACTGGAGTATGTTCTTAGGGATATGATGGCTGGGTCTGAATGTCTGAGGCTAATATTTGAAGACAAGTTTTGGCTCCACAGGGCACCTCCGAGCCAGGCAGGCCTTGGCACCCCGTTTCCCGCAATGTGTGACCCCGAGCAGGCCCATCGCCCTCCTGTACCTCGGTTTCCTTGGCTTGAAAGTGGGGACAAGACGAGTGGCCTTCCAGGATTGATGCTGGATTAGTGGCAGTGTGGGCAGGGTGCCCGGCGCAGACCTCACCCCCACTCCCCAGAACCGAGTCGTGAGGGCGGTGGGATCATCTTTATTTCACAGATCGAACCCGAGCCTCTGACACTTGGCCAGGCCTCCTGCCATCCTGGCAGCTGCCGCCTGTCCTGCCGTGGGCAGGCTCCGTGAGGGTGCAGCCAGGCCTTTTCGGCCCCGTGTCCTCTACTGGCCCCTGGGGCTGGGAGGTGCCCACTGGGCTCTCAGTCCAGCCTGGACCCTCATTCCGGAACCGCCGATCCCGGCGGCTTTCTTCTCCCCCTGGGAGTCAGGAGCCCCGCGCTGCTCTGTCTGGCTCAGAGGAGCGCGGAAAGGGGGCTTGAGCATTGGCCTGGGAACTCTCGTAACCGCTGGGGAAACAGCCCACCAAGGACAGGGCAGATGTCCCTGTGGCCTGGCCTCTACTGTGCCTGTCCAACGGCTCTTGCAGGTGCTATTTCCAACAAGGAGTCTGTGGCTTTGGCCCCAAAGCGCCTGTGATTTAGACAATGTCCTGCCTGCTGTCTGTCCCCTGTCACACCGATGAGGACAGCCCTCTCTCCGGAGAATATCAACACACTGGGGACCTTCTGTCCAGCATCGTCACCCACACAAGCCTGGCGGCTGGTCATCTGGACAGTGTGGGGCCTGAGCTCAGGAAAGGGGGCTTGTTAAGGGGACACACTGTACCCCCGAGAGCATCCTCACCCAGCATGCGTGGGGGCTCTCTCGCTCCTGCAAACGGTGGCCTGACGTGTGTGGGGCACTTGCTGCCACCAGGCAAATGCTCCCTGTGGGGAGTGTACGATTGTTATTCCCATCTTACAGGTGAGGAAACTGAGGCCGAGGCAAGGGACCTGCCCAGAGCTGCACAGCTTTAGCCCAGCTCCTGGAGGAGCCAGCGCTGGAACCGGGGGCTGGTGACTCTGGGACTGTGATGCTCTGCATGGAGCGGTGGCAGCACCGCTGCTGGCTGCAGGGTCCCCCGGGGGGATCTCAGTCTCACCTGTGGTCCCAGCCTGGGCAGAGCAGGGGCTGGCTTGGTTCATTAGTTAATCCTTCCATGTCTGTGAAGTCCTGCCTTTTAGGAAACCTAAAACCTCGGGTGACACTGCGGGAAATATCTCATCTAGTTAATTCTGAGTCTTCAGCAAGTGCCAAAGAAAGCCCGTTTATCGCTTTGCAGCTAAAAAGGAAAAATGGGCCACGCCGTGGGGCTGGGCTGTGAGTCTGCTGGCTCTGAGCAGCTCACGCCCATGTGCGGGGAGCAGCCTGCAGTCCGTTGAGGCTCTGGGGCCCCCACCCATGCCTGAGCCCAGGGCCTGGGGACCCCTCCCTGCTCTGAGGCCGCTGAGCCTGTGGGGGAGGCGGCGGCAGCAGCAGGTGCCGAGGGAGGAGGGGCGGGAAGGGAGCGCGTTCCAGGGGCAGCTCCGGGGAGCAGACGTCGCAGATGAACTTTCTACTCTGACATGCCGGCCTGTTCCGTCTTTCCGGTCTGAATTCTTTCTGTGTCAACTGGCATTGTCAAGCTGTTTGAAGATGCAGCTCTGTGAAATAGGAGGACTGCAGGAACCATTCTGATGCTTTTTAGAAAAACTTAAAAGGTTGTAGCAACCGGCTGTGAATTCTGCCATTATCCTTCTGGGGATGAAATGCCCCGTCTGTGGGTGGGGGATGAAAGCCAGGCTGCCTCTGGGGCCAAAGCTGGCTCTGCCGTGGTGACAGTCAGGATGAAGGTTTGAGGTCCTGCAAAGCTGAGTTTGTTCAGGGCTCTGGGGTTGAAAGCGCGCCCATCCGGCCAGGCTGACTTGCTCACTCTGCAGAAGGGCTGCGGCCACCCTCACTGGCAGTGGTCACTGTCCCCTCTGCTCCGAGGCTCTGGCCTCAGGAAACAGCTCAGCCATGCCAAGGTCCAGGCGGAGCCCGCCCACCGCACTCCCAACATGCCACAGCCAGAGCACTGACTCGGACCCCCTTCCTCCCTCGCCTCCCCCTCCGGATAAATGCGGCACAACCTCCCGTAGCCTCGGGGAAAGACCTCAGGCGCCAGCGGCACGTGGGAGCGAGACCACCTAAAGTCGGAGCAGTTGGACGGGGCCAGGGCCGGGGCAGAGCAGGAGCCGAGTGGGCCGGGACTCCGCACACGCCAGGGCACTCAGCAAGCAAGATGGTGATTATTCTCTACCCAGCTTCTGTAGGATGGGCTCCCCGGTCCTCTCCCAGTCCCTGGCTGGGCCCCTTCCCAGCCCTCCCTCGGGCAGAATTCTGGGGTGATCTTAGCACCTGCAGAAACAGGGCGTACGTCATTCCATGGAGATTTCTCCTGAGAACAAGACCAGATGAGCGCGTGCAGGAGGTGGTCGGCAGAGCCCCATCTCGGCCCGGCGCGGCCGTGCTGGTAAGGACGCAGGGAGGACAGGCCGGGGCGGGGAAGGGTCCAGCAGGGGGAGGACACTCCGGGCTGGAGGAGGGGCACGAAGCCCTGGATGAGCCCACCGTCGCGCACCGTCACGCACACACGGACACACGTTTAGCGGTCTGGAGGCCGCTGAGACTGAGCTGTGACGTGAGGCGGAGGCGCAGCTGGGTCAGCGAGGGACCCTTCCTTCTTGGGAACAACGCGCCCACCCGCCCGGGATTCTGGGAGGGAAGTAGAGCGGCCGTGCGGCGCGGCCGGGCGGTGGCGGGAGCTCTGCCCGCTCTGAGGCTAACCGGGGGCGCTCCTGCTATCCCCCAGGAAGAAGCCCCACGGAGCGTCATGGGGGCGCGGCCGTCGTGACGCATTCTCAGTGACCTGACGGTGGGGTTATAGTCCCCGTGTGGCAGACGAGCCGGTCGAGGGAGGGAGGGTAGGTGGGAGGGGGGTGGGCACGAAAATGGCAGGCCCCAAAGTGGCGGGTTTTCCGAGGCTGAGCTCCCAGCCCGGGCCTGGCAGTTAGGGGAGCTCAGGGGCCATGTTCGCCCGGCCTCCGCCACAGACTAGGGGACACACTGGCCCCGCAGGAGCTCGGGGCCTCGTCTCTGCCCAGGGCAGAGGCTGGCCCGGGTGGGGTGGGCAGTTTCTTTCTGACAGCAGCCCCGCTCCCCACAGCCTGGTCCTGGGGAGAGCCGAGCGTGGGCTGCGGAGGGCAGGGCACAGGGGGAGCTCAGGGCTGGGGTCCGGCTCTCTCAGGGGTTTGACCGCGTGGGCCTCTCTGGGGCATTTGGGGCCCGTGGGAGGTCTGGATGGGGTCAGGGCGTGAAGGCCACTGCCGGTAGGACGGGCAGACTCGGGCATGTGAACGGGGCGTCACCCAGGCTGATACTTCACACTGTAGCTGTGCCAGGGTCGCAGTCCCAGGCCATAAGCCCACACCTGCCACAGGAAACTCACCACTCCAGGCCGAGAGGGGAGGCGGGGACGCTGCCGCTACCCTGTGGGGAGCACGTGGGCCGGGCCTGTCTGCTCCAGGAGGGACAGAGCAGAGAGCAAGCTGTCCAAAGTCCAGGCACCCAATCCCACCCTCCTCACCCCAGCCCCGGGTTGAGCAGACACGCAGGGAAGCCAGGGTCCATGTAGTCGTGTCCCGGGGCTGCTGCACAGATGACCACAGACTGGTGGCTTAAAACATTCCCAGTGTGTCTCTCGCAGCTCTGAGGCTCGAGTCCCAACTCGAGCTGTCAGCGGGGCTGCGCTCCCTCTGGGGGATCCAGGGGGGACCCTCCCTCCTCTCCCAGCTCCAGGTGCTCCTTGGCTGGTGGCCACATCACTCCGATTCCGGCCTCTGTCCTCACGCGGCCTCCTCCTCGCTGCGTCTGTCTCCGTGTCTTCTGCTCTTCTTAGAAGGACACCAGCCCTTGGATTAGGGCCCACCCCGCACCAGAAGGACCTCGTCTTAACTCGGTGACATCTGCAAAGACCTATTTCTAGACAAGGTCCCGCTCACAGGCTGCAGGCAGACGTGGTGGCGTTGAGAGGAGGAAGGGTGTCCCGGAGCCTTGCAAGGCTGCGCTACATGACGCCGCAGTGGCAGGGTCGCTGGAGCTGTCAGAAATGCAGAGCTGGGGGCCGAGTCAGATCTGCCTTTGACGGGAGGAGGCAGCCAGCCAGGCCCTCATTTCAGCGGCTACCGGGGGCACCTTCTCTTCCTCAGTGCGGCCACAGGGTTAGGGTCAAACCCTGTGTGTTCATGTCATCCTCTGTGTCTTCGCTTCTGGGCCAGGGTGGCTCTGAACAGCAGGGGTTTCCAAGGCCCCTTCTCCCTTCCTGGTGCCTCCGGCGGCGTTGGGCCCACGGCAGGGCTGGGCACATGCGGGCGGGTTGGAGATGGGAGCTGGGCCGGCTGTTGTAGCTTCAGAACCCAGGCCAGGGTGTCGGGCGGGTCACAGCTGACTTCGCCCTGTGCTGGCCTGCCTGGGTCTCAGGTCCTCATCTGCGCATGCAGCTCAGAAGGCGCCAGTAGATGACAAGACTAACAAGCCTAGTCCACTCGAGAGGCACACGGGGTCGTGACTGCAGCCGAGAATGGCAGTGAGCCTCGGTTTGGCCCCACCAGCCAGGTGACCCTGGTCAGGTGGCAGATGGTCCCAAATGGGAACAGAGTGGCCGCCTCCGAGGTGGCCGGGGCGAGGCCAGCAGAGGGCATTAAGAGCTGCCGCTCCCCTGGGGAGGGGCATGTATCGAGACAGAGGTGGAGGCCCTGGCACTGCCTGCCTGGCTGGCTGCGACCTGCCACCCACCCAGCCCCCGGCACTCACGTCATGACCAGCGTCTCGTCTCCCGGCTCACTCAGCAGCCCGTCCACGAACACCGAGGTGCTGGTGAAGTTGTGCGTGCTCCAGGTGAGGCCCTCGTCCAGGCTGAACCTGGGAGAGAAGGGCCTTCAGCACCCCGACGTGGCCATGAGTGCCCCTGTGTCTGGGACTCTGCCCTCTGGACACAGCTGCCTTCCCACTGAGGCTGCCTTCCCACTGAGGCAGCATCTGGGCCACAGCTAGACTCCTAACCTTGCCCTTCTGGGGGCGGGGCTGCAGCAGCCACCTTGCCAGCAACTGCTTAGCAATGTCATGACCCCACGCCTCGGGTGTGTTATCTCAGTACCATGAAGACAATCTGTACCTCTTGGGGTACACTTGTACTTACACAAGGCCTGAGTCTAGCCCAGGGGGTGCCAGGCCAGTGATGGGACCTGTATTGCAGTGCCGCCATCTTGCAGGAGATAAAGCTCTTTTTTAGATTAAAGTGATACTGGCTTCCTGGCAGCTGCTCTAGCTCTGCTTTTCGGGCCCAAGTTGACACTTGCCCTCAGTTCCCCATAAGGGTTTGCAGATGTGTGGCAACACTGCCAACCTCACTCTTACCCGGCACAGGCTGCGGGCTTCTGGGTCACCTGGCCCCAGTTCCTCCATGTAACTAATTCCTGCTGATGCTTAAAAGTCGCCTCCTCTGGGAAGCCCTCCCTGCTCCCCGCCTCCTCTGGGCCCATGGCCCCAAGCGTCCCTCTGTCTTGTCCGCCCATCCCGTTTGCTTGTCTCCAGCTCTGTGGCCCTCAGGAGGATGTGCGGCGCTCTGCTGCCCGCATTGCTGGGCAGCAGTAGGTTGCTCTGCGGCCCCGTGGGGAGTGTTCCGGGGAATATTCTAAGAGGGCCCCCAGGCACAGAGGAAGAGCCCTGTGCACCCCACACCCTGCTGCCGCCCCAGTGACATTACTTGAGGATCTTCAAGGGGATAGAGGTGTCCTTAATGGCCACGATCACGCCGCCGTGGTCCAGGTACAGGATGTGATGCTCCTCCTCGAACACCTGCGGGAGACAGTGGGTGGCACTCTGAGGGCAGCAGCCCCAGGAGGGCTGGAGGTCATTCCAGGTCGGGGTCACTCCCAGGAAGCAGAATCATCAACACACGGATTGGGGGGTGTCGGCAGAGGCTCGGTCCTGAGGCCAGGGCTGTCTGAGGGTCCCCATACCCCCCAGGCCATCCCTGGGCTTCCCCGGCCCACACCGACTCGGTACACAAAGGACAGGGAGCAATTTCTACACCGCTGACGTGAGGGACAGTGTGGTAGATGAACACCAGGGTTCTTTCTACATGAAACTCATGCACAAGCACCAAAAATGGGCAGGGAGAAAGAGGCAGTGGGATTTAGAAGAACATTTCAGATAAGCATCATAGTAAGAGCAAATCTCAGTTTGACATGAAGACTCAGCTCCTGTGTCACCTCCTCCAGGAAGCCCTCCTCGATGCTGCCTGGGGAGGGAGCTGCCTCTGCCTCAGCTCCCTGCCCCAATATGCCTTACACTTATCTGTCATTGTCCCTGCCAGTCAGGGAGCTCCTCAGAGGCAGGGCTCGCTCTGAGCCCTCTCTGTGCCCAGCATGGCTCAGCTCAGACCTTGGGTCATGTGGGTGCCCCTGGCGTATGTATGGAATGAATAAATGAACGAATGAACAAGTGAGTGAATGAATGAATGAATGGCCACCAAGGCTTCAGGGGACAAAAGGCTGACTGGCCCAGACAGGGCTCACCCAGGAGCAGATACCTACGGTGGTCTCGCTGGTCTGCACACAGCCCAGGTGGGGCCCACTGTACAGATGTGGAAACTGAGGCTGGAGGTGGTGAGGGTGTGCCAAGGCCTCGTAGCTGGCAGGGGGCAGAGCCGATGTGGCTCCTGAGTCACGCCAAGACGCAAGGGACCTCCAAGAGCTCTCCGGTGAACACACACGTGTAGGTGGCAAGCGTGTCTCCAGGCATGGCCCAGTGAGGGGCGCTGCCATCCCCGCCGCGTCGCCCTCACCCTGCACTGCTCCTCCCAGGATGTGGCCCCGTTCGCCCTCCCGCCCTCGTCCGATCAGGGCCCCAGGCCTGTGGTCCTGCAGCAGGGATGCAGGGCAGCCCAGGAGACAGGAGAGAGCCCCCTGGGCCCCTCCTGCCAGCCCCTCCCCAGGGCCAGCAAGCTCATGGGCTCAATCAGTCGCAGGAGACCTCTGCAGAGAGGGCCTGGCTGAGCCTGCTGTGGGCAGCGAGGACGTGGGCACGTCCACCCGAGCCGGGCTCTGGGGCCGGGGGGCAGTGGCTGCAGAGCGTGCGGAGACGCGGCACAGCTCATGCTGGGTAGGGGACTGAACGGGCTCGGCCAGCTGCTCCCTGCCAGGTGCTGACCCAACAGGACAAGCTGGGGAGTCTCAGGCTCTAGGAAGACGCTGTGGGACAGCTGGGGACACTCATGGGGACGCTGTAAAGAGAACTATTGCTGGCATCTTCTCTCTGCTCCTCCATTCCAAGGCTGTCTTTGTTTGAATGTTGGATCCTCTGGGAGCAGTGGGAGGCTGGACATGGAGCAGAGCCCCGTCTGGCAGGAACGTGGAACCTCAGCAGCCTGGTGGGTGCCAGCCAAGCCCTCGGCCCTGCCGTCAGGCAGGTCTCATCACCTGCATGCCCCTCGATCCCACCGGAACCTCGCAATGCCCCCCCCCCCATGGCGCTTAGTATCAAGTCCAAAGCCTTCACCCAGCTCCCCTCCTCCCCTACCAGCCACTCAGGAAGCCTTTCCCTGAACATGCCTCAGGCCCTTTGCACATGCCATTCCCCTGCCTGCAAAGCTCTTCCTCAGAGATTTCCACCTGCTTTCACAGTCTTGCTGGCATTTCCCTCTTTCCTTCTGCTCCTAGGAATTCTCCAGAAAACACTTTTGGCGTGAGTAGAGAACAGAGGCCCCTTACGAAAAACGGTGGAGAGCGAGCCGCTGCGTCTCAGAACCTTCCCTCCTCCCTCCTTCCCTCCCTCTCCCTTCCTGTTTGCAGTGGGAGTCTGTCAGGGCAGGGCAGCACCAGAGAAGGGGGCCACCAAGACAGTCACAGCTGAGCCCTCCCTGCTGAGTGGGGGCTGCTGTCCTCGAGGACCACCAGGACCACCAGGACCCAGGTGGGCACCTGGCGCTTGTGAGGGGGGCCAGGAGAGGGCTGGCTCCAGGTACCCTGCAAAGGTGTGGGCCAGAGTTGCTGAGAAAACCTGGAAAGGATCTGGATGTGCGTGAACTATGCTTTTGAACAGGGACGGTGGAGGGGAGAGGGGAGGGGCAGGGTGGCCAGTGCCACTCGTCGTCTTATTTAACAGCGGCCACACCCTGAGGATATTTCCCCATTTTCCAAAGAGGGTCAGAGACACACAGTCACCCGCCTGAGGCCACAGCTGGTCATGGTCGGCCCCCAGCACCAGCCTGGCCTGCTGCCCCTATGACAGACACTCGTCAGAGGAGGCCGCAGTGGGGCTCCAGGCACTATGTGGGTGCTCCCCAGCTGCGCCCCGAAGCACGCGTGCTCCGCCGCCCGCGGCCCTGTCTGCAGGGGGGCTGCTGTCCTCTGGCCCACCCGTGAGCTCAGGAAAGTGGTTGGGATAAGCCACTGCCTAAGACCACATTGACAGAGGCCTCCCAGACAAGAAAGGTGACAGCCTGCAGATTTTAGGGCGTCAGAGGTGCAGAGTTTAGGGTGCTGTGAGGAAGAACTGTCCGCGGCTCTCTTCCCCATCCATCCACCCGTCCGACAGACCCAGTGTTACGGGCCCTCTCTGCTGGAAGTGCGGAGACAGATGCAGGCCTGGCCCCTAGGAATTCACAGCCCAGGGACAGGCCCCACCGAGGCAGGCCGTTCCCACGCAGCAGCTCACCTACCCACTGGGCGGCAGCAGCTAGAGAGCAGGGCCTCCGCCCTCGAGGCCCCGTGTCAGCCTGGGCTCTGCCACGGCTGGGGGCCCAGCCCATGCTTTGGGGGCAAACGATGTGTATTTAAAAGAAACTCCAGACTTGGTCAGCAGGCGGCCAAGGGAGGGGTTCACAGGGCAGGTTGAGCCTGGGGGAATTTTAGGAGGGGCAAGGACATCGCCGGTGTGGGCAGGGAGAGCAGGTGCAGAGGCCTGGAGGAGACGGGACGAGCGGCCAGGGAGCTTCGGGCAAGGGAGGGGCCCCAGGGCAGGGCCGGGCAGCTCGGAGGCAGGTGTGACACCCTAAGCTAACTGGGGAGAGAAGGCAACACATTCTCTTTGGAAGGAGTCCCGCGGTGCCGGGGAGACGGATTTGAGGGGCAGAGGCCTGCTGGAGGCACCGCAAGGATTCAGGAGGAAAATGAGTTCTGACACAAAGGGCTTCTCTTCCAGGAAATGGTGAGCTCCGTGTCTCAGGGAATATTCCAGAGAAGCTAGGCTCCCTCGCCAAGAGGGACTCAGAATCCCAAGGCAGCTAAAGTCAGACTGGGTCCCGTGAGGCTGTCATGAGAAGCACCGATGGCCACCCTCCGAGCTGGCGCTGGGAGCTGATCTGCTGCGGTGGTGTCTTTAACGGGGAGAGGCGGAGAACCCCAGGCACGGTGGGTGACAGGGAGGTGGGCTTCTCAGAGCCTGACTGTTCCGGAGCGTGATTTCCCTCGGGGGCCGAGCTGGGGTGCGCATGACCAAGGGTCCCTGCCGGGACACTCAGACGCGTCCTTGCCACCTCCTCCCACAGGCATAGGCAGGAGGCCGTGGGCCACGACTGCCGGGAAGGTGGCTGGGGTACCTGGAGGCCACCCCAGGGGACCCCAGGAGAATCAGCACCTGCTCTCTTGGCTGGGGACTCTGGACAAGGGGGTCCACGTTTCCCATCCGCCGACTCCCACTGCCGTGGTTGTCTGCACCCTGACCGACCCTGGGCACACGGTCTGGCCCCCATTTCGCCATTTCTCTGCCTCCCACATGCTGAGCCAGGGCCTCCTGGAATGCTTTCCGACTTTGTAAAAAAATCACGCAGGGACCTCACGTTTTTAAAAGGTTATGTCGATTGAACAAGATACACTCCGCCACCGGTGACTCACACTCTCTGTTCTGCTGTCCGACACAGCTCACACGCATCCCCGGCTGCGCGGCAGAGCCAGGGAGACAACCCTGAGCCCTGCATCTGGTCTGTCCCCTGCCTGGGCGCCCTCTCTCCCTCCCCTGCCAAGCCCCATTAAACTCCAAACCCAGCAGGACCATCTCCCCTACCTGGACACACACTCCCGCCCGTCGCGCCCCTCACCCTGCACCCTGCCGCCTTCTGGGGGGACGAAGCCCTGCGAGGCCCGGCGCACACTTGCAGATGTGAAACGTCCCCGTTTCATCCTCACACTCCCAAGTTTGAAATCCAAGCAAATTGCTCAGCAAAAGTGACCTCGATGACTGTCTCACAATCAGCTCCTGCAGCATTAGAAAACCTCTTCAGTTTCCCCTTGTCTATTTAATCCAGCAAGGGGGGACTTTTCTACTAAATGGACAGACAGTGACCTTTAAGAAACTTTAGACACGTTTCACTAGTGTTGGTGAAGTAGAAATATTAAAATACAGTAAATCTCTTTTGCCCTTTTCAAAATTCCTTGTTTCTTGCATATTTTTTTAAAAAACGTCAAGGCCTTAAACCAAGCCTGCAGGTGGACGTCATAGCGATGGGGTTAACATAGCTGTCCAGAGCGCCACCTGGAAGAGGGGCTGCGCTGAGATACGCAGGCACATAAAAAACGGACCGAAAACCAACCTTCTTATCTGGAAGGGGATGCACATAGGAGGGTGCAGGTCCTATGCTTAAGCGTTTAAAGGAGAAAAGGAGAAACTCACTCCATGTCCTTCTCTCCCCGCCACTGGTGAGAAGTCACCAACGTGGAGCGAGGCGGGGCCCTCTCCTGGGCTGCCACTTGGTTTGGGCCCTGGAGCTGCCCCGACTGCACGCACAGGTGTCTCCACGTGCCGGTGGCCAGCAGCACCAGCCCCTCCGGGCGGTCTATGCCCCCGAGCTCCACGCGGGCTGCGCAGACCCCACAGCAGCCCTGCACGGCGCTTTCTTCCTTTCCTCCTTCCTCTTCTCAGGCCACACTGCTACATCCAGTCATCACTCCTGGATGTCCCCCAGCCCAGGCTTGCCACGGCCCCCGACCCTGCTGTCCCCCACGCTCTCTCCTACTATCTCCTGGCAGGTCCCCGCCAGGAACCTGGGCATCACCCTGGCCCCAGGTTGACCCTGGCTTCTGCGTGACACCTCCTTCCCCTTCCGTTCCATGGCATTTATGTCCTTTCTCAGGTGTTCATGGTGACACATCTGACTATGAAGATGTTTCTCGGGTCTGAAATTCCCCATCGGTGGCCATCAAGAGAACAGCAGGATGGCAGGAGCCGCCTGCCTGGACTTGCCTTTCAAACACAGAGATGCACTGTCTGCCACGGCAACCTGGGCTCCAGCCATGTGGGTCAGAGCTTATCCCATGCAACTTCCGGAAGGGAGGGGGTGATGGACAGATGCATCTCCTGGGAGTCCTGGCATGATGGGGTGGGAGGCACCAGGCACCTCCCGGCCACCTTACCTGTCGCCAGGTGTGCCCGCAGTCCGACGTGATATACATTTCTTCTTTATACTCCACCAGCTGTGAGCCCAGGTTACCTGGTCCAAAAGAAAAGGGGCAGCGTTGCTCTCGGGATCAGACAGCTTTCCCCATGCCAAGGTCTGAGCCTGGAAAAATCCCCGAACAAGGGTGGCCTGTGCCCTGGTCCACATCTGCCACCACAGACCTGCTGTGCCTGCCGTGCGTGGGCCCTGGCCCTGGTTGGTGCAGTTAAGAACCAACCTGCCCAAAGACAACCAAGCTCAGGCGGCTCTGGCAGGGGCCCAGGTGCAGGCAGAGCTCAGGTGCTTCAGAGAACTCACAGGTATGGTCCAAGGATAGAGTGTGGAGCGGTGGTCAGAGACAGGTGGGCAGCATGGGCTCCCAGGGAGCCAGGACAGGACATGGCTGAGTTTGGGTTTGGAGATAGCTTCCTGGAGACTGGTGCAGGGGAAACCAGAGGCAGGTCCAGGGAAGAGCAGGTGACACCCAGCAGGTGCTCACTGAATATCTGCTGAGTGGACAACTGGGAGGACAGTGAGGTGGGCACCAAACCAGCTGGGCAGCCTGGAGGCTCCGCCTAGTTTGGGTTCACTGAAGCCCCTGCACCAGGCTGGCTGGGCTGGTCATCAGCCTTGACCCTGTGGGTGGTGTGAGATGGGAAGAACTCCCACCCGGTATCTCAGCCAACCCCATCCATCTCACAGGTGGGGAAACTGAGCCCAGATGGGCTCCCATGAAAAAAACGATGGCCACGTATCAGAGCACAAGCCCCAGGAAAGTCAGGTAGCCTCCCGCAGTGGGCTGGAACAGGGACTTTCTGATGAGCCAGACTCTTCAGGCCTCCCCACGCCCCGCTGCAGGGCCAGGACAGGGGTCCAGGTCTGCAGGATTACGAGGACCTCTGAAGGCAACACTGAAGCTGTTCTGGAGCCCCAGAGGCCCCGGCCCTGGGTGACTTGTATGTCACTTGTCATTTGAAGCCTTATTTAGGTGGCACTCTCAGAAGAGTTTTATCCAGAGTCAAGTTTAGAAGTCATTGGAAAATTCCAAGGGAAATGGATTATCCTTAAATAGATGAGTTAAAGCGAGCTCTAAGCACAGTGGTTGAGTGTTTGTGTGCTTGTCTTCTTTTTTGAAGTCCATCCATCCATCCATCCATCCACCTATCCATATACCTACCCATCCATTTATCTATTCACTCACCCATCCACCCGCCATCCTCCCACCCATCCACCCACCCATCCACACACCCATCCATCCATCCATCCATCTATCCACCCACCCATCCATCCATCCACCGTCTTTTATTAGTCTGTTATCCATCCAACCAATCATTTCTCCATCCACCCACTTATCTCTTAATTAGCTCCACCCACTCACTCATTCCTGCATTTATTCATTAGCATATGCGAGAGCCTGTTCTCTGCCCAGCCCTGTGCTAAGCTCTGGGGAGCCTAGGCTGATTGAACCAAGGCCTGGCCCCTAAGGGCCTCAACCTGGCAGGGGAAGGAGGGTAGAAGGGCTGTGCTATTGTACATAGAACCAGGTGATTGGGCCCGTGAAGGACGATAACCAAGGAGAGACCCAAGCTGGGCCTTGGGAGACAAACGCAAGCTGGCCAAGGGCAAGGGCACAGGGCGTGCCTGGGCAGAGACATGGAAGGTGGCAGAGGGGCAGGTGTGGAACCTGGGCATCGCTATACCCGTCCCTTTTGTGGGGCAAGGTACGGAGAAATGGCTGCTGAATGAATGAAACAAAGGAGGTGAATGAATGAATGGAATGAGTGGGTACGGAGGCGAGGAGGAAGGGGCACCCTTTATCCCCCGTTATTCCAGACGCCAGCAGACGCTCCAGGACACGCGCATCCCACGTGGGGGCTGCTGCTGCGTCCGCACAAGGAGCCAGCACGTTTGCAGTTTGCAGTGTCGGTGGCGCAGATGCGTGTCTTTGAAGGGCGCTATCTGTTTCCCTTGCTCTGTCTGCCGAAGCCGTCAGGCCGCCAGTCACCCAGGCAGCGGGATGACGGGACTTCGCAAACACATCCAGCTGCGAGAGGATGGGCCTGCGGAGGGCGGAGGCTGACAGCCTCAGTGCGCGAAGCGAAACAGGCCTGGGGTGGGGGTGGGTGACCTCCCCGCCCTGCTGTGCCGTTCTGGCCCCTCCGCCTGGCCCTGGGGCTGACGGAGTCTGGTGCGCAGCAAGCGCTTCGCCCACCAATGAAAACACACTTGCCCCCATGCTTCTCTGCCCTGCGGCCAGAAGGACTGAGCAAAGCAGCAAAACACCCCCCTGCCACATGGCACGTCCCGGAGGGAGGAGGGCTGCGGGCCTGTGGACCCCGTGGCCAAGACTGCCCCTCCTGTCCTTGGGGCTGCCACCGTGCTCCCACCTCCAGGGCAATGGGTGAGAGTCCGCAGGACTGGCTCAGGCCCCTCTGCCAAGCAAAGGGCTTCTCGCCGTCACATCTGGACGCTGCCCTCCATTGACAGGCCTGGGCACGGGCCTGCCAATCCCAGAGGAAGGGACTGTTGTGGGTGGGGCGGGGCCAGCACTTGGCTCCTCCCCGGGGGCCCTGGCCCCTGGCCCAGGCCCGCAGGGTTTTCCAGCAAAGCAGTCTGGGTGCTCCCAGCTCCCAATGTCCCCCTCAAGGTTTTCTCAGCTAAACACTAAGGTCACCTCCGTTGGGGCCAGGGACAGGGAAGTGTGTGCCAGCTTCCACTGTATTGGGTCCTGAGGACTCGTGTTTGGATGATGAGCCAGGATGCAGACCAGTGACAGGCAGACAGGCAGTGCTGCGGGGGAGGGTCTCTGTAACCACCGGAAGTACCCACCTGGCGTTGTCCACACATCACACCTGTGAGTGCTCACAAGGCAGATGATCATCCCCATTTTACAGATGAAGAAACTGAGGGTCAGAGAGGCCTGCCCCAGACCACAGAGCTGGGAAAAGTCAGAGCAAAGATTGGCTCCAGGGCCCTCCGTTTTTCCCACCCCCACCAGGGGCTTCCCATCTCCCCAGGAATTATCAAGCTTCTTAGTGACAGATTCCTGGGTCCTGCTCCCAGGGGCTGGGATTTTTTGGCCTAGGGTGAGCCCCAGAGACCGCCCCCCCCCCAGGGGATTCTGAGCAGTGTGCATGTTTGGAGGAGGCCCGAGCAGGGTGGGAGTCAGAGGCCTGGCCAGGCAGGGAGGACAGCCCAGGAAAGGCAGGGGTGCGAACCGGCTGGGCACAGGCCGTGCAGGGGCTGGAAGGACAGGCAAGTGGGAGCCCCCAAGGGTTGTGGAGCAGGAAGTGTTTATTCACAGGAGGTTTAAATGCACACGAGGCCCCAAATCCCAGTCTACTGAAAGGAAGATAGGACAAAGTTGCGGAATTCAGGGTCTTTCAGACACCGTCACTCCAGCAAGGAAGTGCTGGGAGGGGACCAACCTTTCTGTCCCCTGACACGGTCAGGGAGAACGTGCCATGGGCGTCTCGGCCCCAGCTGGGTTTCCTGCAGGTCCATGTGGGGGACTCTGTACCCGGTGGTCAGACACCAGAGTCCCTGTCTTTGCTTCTTGAATCTGTCCCTCCTCTTCCTGACTGGGTTCATGGCCCCGCTTTCTGGATCCCTCTGTAGGCCTGCCCCTGCGGACTGGACCTGAGGACAGGCTCCCCGCCCCACCACTGTCTACTCCCACCGCAGTGGCGTGTGTACTCTACCTCCCGGCACCGCCCTCTCGCACCTCCACGCCTTGCATGCTTGGTGCCCTCGGCCGGGAGCACCTCCCTGCGGGTCTGCGGGCAGTTGCCAGCTCGTCTGCCAGTCCCAACCCAAACCCCAGGGTGGAATCGAGGCCCATATCCTATGTCCCTTTGTGCCCTGAACATCTTTAAGGGGCGGAGCCTCATCTCTGTCTCTCCAAGACCCTGGCAGGGGCCTGGCATGGGGGAGGGGGCGTCCAGCAACTATCCAAGTGCAAGGACGACTCAGACACACCTGAATTTGACGCTTCTGCCTCATCCTGGCCTTGCCTTACAGTGGGGGTTTGTCCTCTCCTTTTGCAGATGAGGAAACCGAGGCTCAGAGAAGTCCAGTGAAATGCCCAAAGTCCTACAGCTGGGCGGTGGCAGTGCCTGGGGTTGCAGCTCTCACCACCTGCCTCCGAGGAGGGCAGGGAGTGACCCCGGGAAACATGCACCCACCACCCCCAGCTGCCTCTGGCAGTGAAGTGGCACAGCCGCAGCCTGTGCCAGGGCAGGCGCCACACTGGGCATGGGGGTGTGGCGCCAGCTCCCACTCGGCCTCTGCTCCTTAGATCCCCTGCCCCCAGGTGATAAGGAAAACCCCCATCTGTTACTTGGCACATCAGCCACCTGAGACCCCCACCCCTCGTGGAAGACCCGCGTCAGCATAATACTAACCTGTTACCTGGCCCATCAACTAATCTATTACCTGGCGCATCAGCATAACACTACATCTATTATCTGACACGTCAACTAACCTATTACCTGGTGGGCATTAGCCACCTGACACCCTACCCCCCAGACCACCACAACTTAATAAAAGTGGGAAAAATCGGGTAGATGGGGCTCAGAATTTGGTGCGAGGCCCCTCTGAGCCCGCCAGCGAATAAACTTTGATTCTCTGACTCTCCGTGTGCCGCTCGGTTTGTCCTCGGGACCACTTGCCGTAACACTTGCTGAAACACAGGGAGATTCCCTTCTGCTCCCGCAGAGCTCAGGAGGATGAAAACATTTACACATCAGTTGGCCCACGTTGCATGGATGGCTCCACCTTAGAGGAAAGCCTGGCCACGATTAAACAGGAGCAGAACGAAATGTAAATGTAGCATCCTGCCCTTGCAGGGAGGCTGCAGCGGCAAAGCGGGGTGGGATGGCCACGATTCAGGGATGCGCGCAGGGTTCTTGGGTCCAGGACGCTCATTCTGGGCTTGCAAGGACTTTGGAAACTGACAGGCGATGAACTATGCGAACTAAAATGAAAACTTAAGCCCTTGGCTGACTGAGTGGACCCCCGGTTGGCCAAGAGGACCCAAGAAATTCCCTAAAGCTGAGTTGCTGGCCATGAGAAGGGAGGTCAGACACGCCTCCTCAGGGCCCCTCCCTTCGTGGAGATGTCCTTTGTGACTCACTGACAGGCCTCAGGCCATGCAAGACAAAGCTTGGACCACATCCACAGGTCTTCAATTTACTTAACAGCTCACTTGAGTCTGGGTATATGTCAGGTAATTGTTAGGCAGCTTGTTTCTGATTAACAGACTTCCTTCTCTTAACTTAAAACATTCCAAGACTTTAGACAAAGCTTCATTTCTTTAACTAATTACAAATCACAGAATCTTTAAGCCCACCTATAACTGTAACCCCCTGTTTTGGGATGTCCTTCCTTTTCAGGCTAAACTGATGTATGCCTTCCATGGATTGACTTTTGACTTTTTGTGTAAGTCCTGCATCCCTGAAATGCATACAAGCACACTGTGACCCAACTGTGCTCTAGGCTTCTTGGGTGTGGCTCTCCGGGCCATGGTCACACATATTCAGCTTGGAATAAATCTTTAAATTATTTTACAGAGTTTGAGTTTTTTCCGTTAACAACTTCATTGAAATCGATGCAGATGTGCAGAATGTTCACTGATCAATGCAACCACCAGGCAGATGCCGTCCACCCCGGCTGACACTGACTGGGAAGGACCCCGGGCACGGGGCGTGTATGGGGAACCTCAGAAGTGGAAGGCGTTATACTTTCAATCCTCTCTCACCAGTGGTGTCACTTCCCTTCTGTAAAGCCCCACACTCTCAGGACAATGACAACATGCCTCGTCCTGACAGGTAAGGTCTCTACGGTCAGAAACCCACATCATTTATGGGCTCTTCATCCCCCAGGCAACCTGTGTGCTGGTTCAGTCATTCCAAATACCCATGTTCCCTCTTCTGCCCAGAAGGCCATCCTGCCATCTCAGCGTGGCCACTCATTCACTCATTTGTTCATTCACTCACTCATTCATAAAGAGCCGTGGAGGGCCCGCCCTGGGCCAGGCCTCAGCCTTGCTGCTGGGACACGGTGAAGGGTGGGATGTGGCATCCAGCTCAGAGTCTGAGGTCCAAATCCAGCCAGTGCTTGACCCTCAGACACACAGCCACCCCCGCCAGGTTGCAGATGGTGCTGGGGCCAACTAGGAACAGGGTCCTGGGATCAGAAGGCCACGAGCTCTGGGCCATGTCTCTGTCATCTCTGCTCTGTGATGGTGCAGTGGACATTGCCTCTCTGTCATTTACCCCAGCTGCAAAGTGGTCATGCAAAGTTTTGCCTGGCTCTCCACATGCCAGCCAAGTGACCTCAGACAGGTGGCCCTGCTTGGTATTTGAGTGACCCTTATAACTCAAATAAATATGGTATTACTCAATCATCACACACTTAATGATTCCTGAAGAAGGTTCTAGGTTAGTGGGGGAGAAATACACATATGCAAATTATAATTCTGGTTTTGTAAAAAATGACAGTTGTATATGTGCCTCTCTTTCTCACTAAACTAGAACTTTCCTCAGGGGCCAATAAATGTCAGTCATGATACAAATCATCCATCCATCCATCCATCATCCATCTATCCACCATCTATCCACGTATCCATTCATCTATCATCCATCACCCATCCATCCATCCATTCATCCATCAATATATGCATCCATCTATCCATTCATTCATCCATCATTGATTCATCCATTCATCTATCATCATCCATCCATCATTCATTCATCCATTCATCCATCCATCATTCATCCAGCCATCCATCCATCCATCATTCATCCATCCATCCATCCATTCATCCATCAATATATGCATCCATCTATCCATCCACTCATCCATCATTGATTCATCCATTCATCTATCATCATCCATCCATCCATCATTCATTCATCCATTCATCCATCCATCATCCATCCATCCATCCATCCATTCATCCACCCTTCCATCTAGCCATTCTTCTATTCAGCCAATGCACATTAAATGCCCACTCTGGGTTATGCATTCACTCTTCAGAATTTGTCATGAGAGCTGAGTTTCCTGGAGATGTGGTGGCACTACCTCTCATGAACACATCATGGCCCCAGGCCCATGGCCATCAAGCTACCCTTGGGCTGTATATCGCCAGCCAGTTGACTGTGATGGCAGCCACCTACCTGCGCCCATGATGAGGCCTGGGGCAGTGTCCTTGGTGTGCACAGTGCCGGATACATAGGGGTTGTCAGCCCAGCGCAGGTGCAGGTGCAGGTGGCAGTCCGGCTGCAAAGAGGAGAGAAGAAACAACGGTCAGCACTTGGGTAGGAGTGTCCTTAGGAAGACTAGGCCTGAGGCCAAACCTGCCCCTTCCCCTTGGCTTTTGGGTGAGAAGGCAAGCTGGGAGTGTCTTGGAGGAGTGGATGGAGGGTGGGAAGCAGGCTTGGAGGCTGACCATGAGGTGAAGGGCAGCTTTGCCCAATGGCCTGGGAGGGATGGGAGGTGGACGAGGGTGCGTGAGGCAACCAGGAGGGTTGGGGGGTTCTCTGGTCTAGATCAGGGGCCCTGCGGCATCTGGTATGATGCCCCTGCTCATGGATGCAGCAAGTGGGGCTCCTCTCAGGGAGGGCTCATGGGTCCCGGCAGGTGGGCTTCCCAACATGGCTCCTGCGTGCAGTGCTGGACTGCGGGACATGGTTCCTGGAGCCTGCACAGCCCAAGCTCCCGCTCACTTGTCCAACCACCCAGTACCTTTATTGGGAGCCTCTACATGACCACAGTAGCCTGGGCAGCAAAGGACAGCTATGGACACCCCACAGACCCTCCCCACCTTGAGAGGCAGAGAGGAGAGTTAGTGTCCTAGAGCTGCGGGGGGCTGGCTCTGGTGACCCCGTTTCTTCTCTCCCCTCTCTGGCAGCCTGAGATGCTGGGTCTCAGACGCCGAGCCCACCTGGGTGACCCAGAAGCCCCACCAGAGACTCCCCCTAATGAGCAATGCCAAAAAGCTTGCAGGGTAATGATCCTGGGGTCAGCCTTCCTGGCCTCCCCAGGTCAGGGAGTTCCACGGGACAAAGTGAGATGGGCAGTCCCCAGGCCTAGTCACAGAAAGGGCAGGGCCCACAGCCCTTGCGCCTCTTCTTCCTGGCTCTTGGCGTCTCTCTCTGTGGCTGGGGCAACACCTCTTTTTCACGGGGCTGCTGGATTGACACGGGACTGCCTCTGGCGAGAGTCTGTGTCCAGCCTGCCCTGGACAGGGTGCTGCCCAATGGCTCAGTTATAATAAAGGTGAACGTTTTCTTTGCCTTCTTTTATTTATTTATTTTTCCTGGTAAAAATCTCCAGTTTAGAAATACCCTAGAATTGGGAACCCAGAGATACAGATTTCAACTTAGGAGGTGCCACTAATTCACTGGCAACTTTGGGCCCTGGTTTCCTCATCTGTAAAATGGAGACAGTGGCGCCTGCTGCTCACGTCTTGTGTGAGGTCATTCCAGAACCCCACTACGATATTATGGCATCTGCTCTATCCCAGAGACATTCTCTGTCTCCATTTGATGTTTTTATAACACTTTCATCTGGCCCATGAGCTATGTTTTATACAGATGATCCTAAATTAAAAATTAAACTGCTCAGTAAGTTGGATATCGATCTGGACTGGATGCCTCCGGGTGGCTCCCCCGTTGACAGTCGGGTGCATCCGTCTGCACTGAGGCTTTAAAGACGTATTGGCTGCTCAGAATATTGCAGGCTTCCATCCACGGGTGACGCCCAGAGCGGGGACATCCCCAGAGACAGCAGGCAGACAAGCAGTTGCCAGGGCTGGGGGCGATGGGGGTACCGGGATAGCTAAGGGTCTGGGTTCTTCTGGGTGACGAAAATGTACTGAAATGGATGGTGCCGATGGCTGCACAAGTCTGTGAACATACTGAAAACCATCGAGCTGCACACTTCAAAGGGTGAACCGCATGGTATGTGAGTGACATCTCAATAAAGCTATTAAAAACCAAGAAAAAGAAATAAAAAGTGACAAATTTAGCCAAAGGAAGGCCCCGTGCCCGTTGCAGATGACTACAGGTGACTGGGAGACTGGAGGCCATCCCCAGGGCAACCCAGGGGCCCTGTGCTGAAGATGACAGGACCCCGGGGGGCAGGGGCCTGGTCTCTGTGTCACCCCAGGAGAGCCCTCCCCTCCAGGAACACTTGGGTTGAACAGGGATGCACCAGCCCCACTGAAGGCCCGTGAACTGTTACAGCATCATCTGCTCCAACAGAGGTTTCTGATTTCTAGGACTGGAAGGCAGGTCGGTGAGTTAACAACTTTGGTGGGACCGTTCAGTCCTGTCCCCTGCCCACCTAGACAGACCAGGCAGAAAGGGGAAGGGGTGTGCAGGAGAGGGAGAGCCCCGCGATTTCGGTGGAGGGGGGATCCTTGCCGCAGAAGGAAGCTCCAGGCAGGAAGCTCAGCAGGGGCTCAGCCCACTTTGGTGCACTAGGCTTCCTGGAGGGCCGGGG